>BJCM01210024.1:0-28516 GCA_018326385.1 Flaveria bidentis | reverse complement strand
TCAGTTTCTCCTTAACGTGACACTTAAAGCTAGGGGTGTTCATCGGATCGGATAACGGATTATTCGGATTTTTCGGATTTGAAAATTTCAGGACCCTATCCGATATCCGATCTGATCCGAATAAGGAATTTTCTATCTGATCCGAATCTATCCGAATTCAATTCGGATCGGATTCGGATAATATCCGAATAATCCGAATAAACCAAATAAGATTTTTTTAAAATTTTTTTGTTTTTTGTTTTTTGCTAATTTTTTAATTTTTAATGTTTTATAAGTTGGAAATCACAATAAAAAATATAAAACTTAAAAAAATAAATTGTACGCAAATTCAAAATTAAAATATAATAGGTAATTGTATGAAACACGAAGACTAGAATCTCTAATTTAAAACAACGGTCGATTATTGCATAATTATTTAAGATTATGACTAAAATGTGTAAATATTCATATGTATTGAGTTGAAAACATAATAGATAGTTGAGTAATGAGTTTTGGGCTAGAAATATACTTGAAGTCTTATTCGGATTATTCGGATATCCGAATAATCCGTATAACCCGAATAAAAAAATTGTAATATCCGAAATCCGATCCGAAATCCGAATATGGAATTCGGATTCGGATGAGATCCGATCCGAATATCCGAATAAGGATTCAGATCGATTTATTCGGATTCGGATACGGATTGGATTTCAGATATCGGATTTTTTGAACACCCCTAATTAAGCATCATATGAAATTCTAAGCCAACCGACTACAAAATTTAAAAAATCAACCACAAAACCAAACCGCATACCGGCTTTTGATCCATTTAATAGTTTCCTTTGTTACTTGAAATGTTTTTGTGTCGCTCACCCCCTGCTTACAGTTGTAACATCAACAATGGAGCCTCTAATTTACTCCGGTGACTATTGATGCCGGAGAAGACCACCGGAACCCTTTTAGAAACAAAAAAATGGGGAGCATTTTCAAAAGTCTTCAGGTCATCAACAAGCCTGTAAAAAGCTTCATTGGTTTCATGGAAGCAAGCGTTTCAGTTCTAAAACACTGCACCAAACATCGTTTGATTACCCAAGGCCAAGTTTTTCACGCCCATTTGTACAAATTAGGGGTTTCCTCACACAGATACGTAGCAGTCAAATTACTCATCATGTATTTGGATTTCAGAAGATCAGCAGAAGTTGATCAATTGCTTAAAGATTATGAGGAACACGACATGATTGTTCAGAACTGTTTGATATCTGCTAATGTTGAATGGGGGAATGTAGATGCTGCCCGCAAGGTGTTCGATGAAATGCCTGAACGAAATGAGGTTTCTTGGACTGCGTTAATTTCGGGGTATTTGAAGTGTGGGAGGGTGGATGAGTCCATGTGGTTGTTTCGAAGGAACCCGTTTCAGAATGTGATATCGTGGACTGCTGCGATTAGCGGGTTGTTGTCGAATGGGATGCATTCGAAGGCAATTGAGCTGTTCTTGGAGATGTTGAGTTGTGGGGTGAGGCCAAATAATGTTACTTTTGTTTCGGTTGTGAGAGCTTGTGGTGAAATGGGTGACTTTGTGTTGGGAATGAGTGTTTTAACATTGGTTGTTAAACTTGGGTTTGAAGATGATGTTTCGGTTTGTAACTCTTTGATCACATTTAGTTTGAGGTTGAAGAGGATGGAGATGGCTAGGACAGTTTTTGAACGAATGGGGAAACGAGATGTGATTTCTTGGACCGCGATTCTGGACATGTATGTTGAGATGGGAGATTTGGAAGAAGTGCGGAAGGTGTTTGATGAAATGCCAGAAAGAAACGAGGTTTCTTGGAGTGCGATGATCTCTAGGTACGCCCAAAAAGGTTACTCGGAAAATGCTGTTAAACTTTTTCGACAAATGATCGAAAGTGGGATTAGCCCAAACTCATCTTGTCTTTCTAGTGCACTTAATGCATTAGCAAACCTTAAGTCATTGCAGGCAGGTAAAACCATTCATGCCCATGTCATGAAAATAGGATTGACAAATGATGTGTTCATTAGCAGCTCGCTTATTGACTTATACGGCTCATGTGGCTACACTAACGATGGACGTCTAGTGTTTGACACAGTCCAGAATAAGAACGTAGTGTGTTGGAACACGATGATTAGTGCGTATAGCGCAAATGGGCAACAAGAAGAAGCTAAGAAGTTATTTGATCTAATACCCATAAAAAGTATAGGCTCATGGAATTCATTGGTTTCAGGTTACTTAGAGAATGAGCAGTATGATAAGGTTTTTGAAGTTTTTTATGATATGCTACTTTCAGGTCAAACACCGGATATATCTACTTTTTCGAGTGTTTTATGTGCTTGTGCAAACCTAACCTCGTTAGAAAAGGGAAAAGATATCCATGGAAAGACATTCAAGCTCGGGTTTCAACACGATGTCTTTGTAGGCACTTCACTTGTCGACATGTATGCAAAATCAGGCGATATTGAGAACTCTAGACGGGTTTTTAACAAAATGACCGAAAAAAATGAGGTTTCTTGGACCGCCATGATTCAAGGGCTAGCCGAGAACGGTTTTGCAGAAGAAAGCCTCGAGTTATTTCAAGAAATGGAGAGAACGACTTGTATAAAACCAAACAATCTCATTCTTTTAGCAATCTTGTTTGCTTGTTCTCATTGTGGACTTATTGACAAGGGTCTTCATTACTTCAATTTAATGGAGACTGTTTACAAAATAAAGCCGAACGAGAGACACTACACATGTGTGATTGACATGTTATCGCGATCAGGGCGGGTGAGTGAAGCAGAAGATGTGATCAAGTCAATGCCGTGTGAACCAGAAGTCAACGCATGGGCTGCTCTTTTGAGTGGGTGTAAGACATATGGTGAAGACGAAATAGCAGAAAGAACGGCTGCAACGATTCAGGAACTAGCGGAAAAGAAGTCGGGCGGGTATGTTTTGTTGTCGAATGTTTATGCATCGGCCGGAAAATGGCCTGAAGTTATGAAAACTAGAAAACTGATGAAGGAAAGAGGGTTGAAGAAGAGTGGAGGATGTAGTTGGATTGAAGTGAGGAATGAGTTGCATCTGTTTTATTCTCAAGATGGAAGTCACAATGATTTGAATGAGATATATGGTGTTTTAGAACAATTGAAGCATCACATGTTGGTCCTCTTTGAGCATAACTAGTTTTTGTAGCTATTTGCCTAGACTTGTTTAATTTATACATACCCATTTTTAATATACATTCATGACAATAAGTATGATATTATTCTAGCATGAACACAAACATCATTCAACAAAAAGGAAATGAAATTCCGTACTAAAGTAATCGTTTATTTAAATGAAAGATAAGTCAGTAAATAGTTAACTTAACCTAACCAATTGCTACAAATTTTGTAAATGAAAGTAACATTGATTTCAAGATAAAGATGCTAATAAGAATTACGAGTAACATACAAATGATTAGGTCTCCGATATTTACCTGCATAATTTTATAGTCCATTAGGTGACACGCAAACTACCAGTCGATTTTTCGATCAGTAGCCTGTCTTGCGGGCATTCTTTCTTCCCGAACCGTCTTTCGTGTTGATTCATACGGAGCAGTAAACAATAAATAACATAACTCTAATAAACAAACAAAAATGTATAATCTATTGCTTTGGCAAAAATTTGCAGGTCCATAACCAAGACATCAGCAGCCCTTCATGATCAATCCCAAATCCTCGGGCCACCTAAAAGAAATGAACCAGCCAACCTCATGGAATAATATACCAAAACTCGAGTTATTGATAGCATACAATCACTAATCATCTTGTATGATAGCCATTACAGGAATGCCTTTGCCGGTAAAGCTTGTACATTGTGCTTGTACCTCATTTCCTACTTCAAAGTCCCGCTTGCCGCCACTCTGCAAAATCAAATTTTAACGCTTCTAAGATTATGACTTGAGTTATATAATTTTTATCTACAAATAGGATTGTTTAAAGTCAAAACGACTCATAAGATGGTGATGACACATACCTCAAACCGGTACATTCCGTTTATTCCACCACCCAAATCTAGAACTAACCCGCGGGCCCGAACTTGGAGTATCTTTGCATTTACTTTCGCTCCAAGTTTAAGCTTTTTTGCATCAACAGGACCAATAACTTTAGAATCATGATCTTCTAAACAATTCAGGGCTGCAAATTTACGTTTATCCTCATTTTGGCCTTCATCTAACTCTGAGCTCGTATCATTATCATTATCATCATCGTATGCTCTTTTTTCTGTTAGGAGAAACGGTTTTGCCATTTGGGCCTTTTTAGATGAAACCAACTTAGAATCAGAGGAATTGACTAAAGGTTTTGGGTTTATAGACTTTTGAGAAGATTTTGTTTTTGAAGCCCGTTGTGGTTCCGGGCTGCTGTTGTTTTTTAAACTAGAGCTCAAACCGGCTGCTTTTTCTTCCTCGTCACACTCTACAGCACTGCGAATTACAATAGGTGACATTGAGGAATAAGACAAGTTTAACTTGGTACTCGTGTCTGTGTCTTGAGTTAAATCTTTGACAGAAGAACTTGGGCTTTTTTGCTGAGCTGGTGAATCTTTGCCAGGTGTGCAACTATCAGGTTTTTGTTTTGATAGGTTTATAGATCCTTCAACCACATTAGACTTTTTGGTTTTTTGAGGTAAAGTAGCCTTTAGAGAGAGTTTTATGTTACCACGGAGATCCTGCCCGATACACATTAAAGAAAGTTGTTGCCCAACTGAAACCACATCTGATATTCTGGATACCTGAAAGCATTCATCAAAAAAGTCAACATGGAAAGCCAACAATCCCCATTCACAGGTAAAATCATCAATAGATCCATATAAGAAAAGATAGCATTAAATTTTTTTAAAAGGTTAATAATGTTTATAAAATTAAATGTTTCACCACTTTTCACTTTTAACTCTTGAACCTTCTTTTTCACTATCTATTTACTTTAAACTTTGGGTTTATGTAAAAACATTGCAAAGGATTAAAATGGAAACTAAAGCTTAAAACATCAAGCCAACAGAAATTAGCTTGAAAGAAACTCGAAACTAACAAAGTGTAATTTAGTGCATAAAAGCTCACAAGTATATTATTCAAAAGGTCAGATAACTAATGAAAAATGCAAATCATATTTGAGATGGTAACTATTATATAAAAACTAAACTTTCAAAGAAAATGTGTTCGGGGTCAACACAACCAGTTCACCTTCGTCACATCCAATATATATGGCAAAAGATTGGGGACATAAACTATGCCATGTTGGCACCAAGTCATTGTAAAATCAGAAATAAAAACACCCCAAAAGAGAAGATATAACTAACTGGTTCATGGGACAGCTCAGAGACGTGTAAGAGGCCATGTTGGCCACCATTGAACTCCACAAAAGCACCATATTCTTTTATTGATGTTACAATGCCTTTGTAAACACCTCCTACTTCAATTGCTCGCCCAATTATTAAATCAACCTGGGGATTGATTGTAGAAACAAAATATGGATCAGGACGATACACTTATGTTTAAATTACAACAGTTAATAAACAGGCTGAAACTAAATAGTGCACAATAATTCTATTATGGGTTGTCCCACAACAAGTGCAACATTTTTTTCTGGTTAGTTTTCATGTCAATATTACTGATGTGCCATTGTGCCCTTTAGTAAGCATTACAAGATAATTGACGGCACTGATTTTGATCCACAAAACTCTTCTGCTTTGTCTTTATTCAGGAGCATAAAAGATACTGGCCAAGACCAATTAGCTTCTTGTGCAACAAGTAATAGATATGTTTGGCATTTCTGGAGTATTAACAACCATTTCATTATGATAGTGGCACTGTGTGGCCTACATGATATAAATATAACGAATTTTACATAAACCAGGTCCTAATTTAATCTCATTTAAGCTTTTTTCCAAATGTTTTTTTTTTAATTATGTTTTGAATCTTAGAGGGAAATAAACCTTTACTAAGCACCTTGTGAGGCATATTCCGCCTACCCATCTCCCCTTCTTAACCCTAAAACCCAACTCTCAATGAATACATATATTCTGAAGGAATTATTGGAATAAAATATACAAAAAATCTGCCATCTTATGCACAAAAAAGATAAAAGAATGTAAAGTACCTTTTCTAGCACTCTTTCCATTACGGATTGATTCTTAGCAACTATAGTTAGTGTTCCATCACTCACAGACATCCGAGCACCTGGAAAAAACATAAATGCAATTATTACAGAAAGTTATTGTGAATCTACGCAAAAGAAACAAGAAAACAAGACAACTAAGCAACTAGTAATATCATGTATTACTCTAAGTAACTGTATGTAACTATTTGCACTAAAATATAACTATTAAGCATTGTCAAGCTAACACAAACCTGTCTCTTCTTCAATTTTCATCTTCAAGGCACCCAATGGTCCAATCAAGCGCCGAAGATCATCGTTGCTGTATTTTAAAGTAACTGGAAGACAACACTATCAGTTGACATTACTATTTTTTATATTTAAAACTAACTTGAGAAACCTACCTAATCGAGGAGAATTTCTTCCATCCTGAGTTCGTGCTGCATTTATTTCTCGTTCCATATGTTCAAGTATGTGAAGCCGACCTTTATATGCAGGTTCTAGTGACTCGCAAATAATGTCAAGAGGAATTCCAGCAGGCTTTATGTCCAACTGAATTGCTGTGATTCCATTTCGTGTTCCTGCTATTTTAAAATCCATATCCCCGAGATGATCTTCTAGACCCTAAACATGAACAAAATATTTCCATGAAGATGCCACGAATAGAAAAGCCCTTCACACATGGCATTTGAATTATTTTTTAATTCAAATCAAGTGCTTTTCAGCTTAAATATTATATATAGAGAAAGAATGGCAGTAGATAATATTCCTTCAATGATAAAAGGTATCATAAGTGCTTACCAAAATATCAGTTAGTATACGATATTGGTCAATGGTGCCAGTCGGCGAGTCAACCTCAGTAACGAGGCCCACTGACACACCAGCAACATGGTCCCGTAAAGGGATGCCAGCGTCCATTAAAGCCATACTCCCTAAAGCAAAAAAAAAATCCAATTATGTACCACAAAACAAAATGACATTTTACAAGAAGTCGATACAAAAATTGACTATTATAGCTGGTCAACATACCTCCACAGACAGTTGCCATTGACGTTGATCCATCAGAGCCCATAACTTCAGAATTAATACGCACGGTATATGGAAAATCAAGTTCAGGAGGTAATACAGCAAGAAGAGCTTTCTCAGCAAGAGTGCCTACAAAGATACAATTATAATAAATCTACCTCCAAAATATTAAAGGACAAGTAATAGCCTGCATTCTTGTCACTACATACAGGCAGCACCAAGCAAAACTTTTTTCGAAAAATAAATTTTAATTTTTAGGTAATAATCATTCCATTGCATGACAACTAAGATCAACTTAATCATACCAATTTTAGAATACAAAAAGAGCCATTTTCATAATAATTAATGAAAAATATAAGCTTATAAAACATAAATAATGAAAAGCTCTACTCACCATGTCCAACTTCACGGCGGTTCAAGCCTGTTCTTTTCCCAACTTCATTAATACAATAAGGAGGAAAACTATAATGCAGCATAAATCGTTTAGTTGGAGGGCCCACAATAGAATCCAAACGTTGAGCATCTCCAGGTGCCCCAAGGGTAACAGTACATAAAACCTGAATAAAATCATTATATTATAATTGTATAAAGTCAATGACCATGCAATGTTACATTTTAATCATTAATAATAACCTGAGTATCTCCACGTGAAAAGAGGGCTGATCCATGCAATCCAGGCAAGTTACCTGCTTCACAGTACAGAGGCCTAACCTCATCAAGACGCCTTCCATCAAGCCTAAACCCTTCAGTAATTATCCTTTTGCGAACAACCTGGTATAATTTAATTATATTTAAGATACTAAAACCCCTTAGGTGAAACCATGATTTCCTCCCAATAAAATACTGAATTCCAAAAATAAAAGTAGGATGATATATTCTTTTTTCAAATAATATCAATCGCACCTGTTTTCTCACTGTATCAACCGTTTTCGATAAAACTTTTAAGCTTTCTTCATCACCTTCTTCCTCTAGTATACCTTTCGCATCCTGTCCAATTTTATCCAAGGCTTCTCCACGTTCAAACTGCATGTAATAAAATAGAAAAAGCTGTAAGTCTGTGTAATACATGCTTGCAGAGAATACTCAGGCATTTCTAAATTTACATGGCAGACTACATCAATTTTCTCCAGAAACTAAACCCAAATCAGCCAGGCTTGGGTATAAGGTTGCTACTGATAAGAGCTGTTAGTCAATGTTAATATCTTCTTCCATTTCGATAAGTGGAAGCAATGTGTGATATCTGTCATGTTGAAAATCTACATTGCAGACTACATCAATTTCTCCAGAAACTAAACCAACAACAGCCAGGCTTGGGTATAAGATTGCAATTTATACGAGTCAGTTAGTCGGGATTAATAATTTCTTCCAATTCAAATAGGGGGGAGCAATGTGCGACAATTTATATGTTGTAATCTTGGTTTTAAAAAGCGAGAAGCGCACCGAGGCGACAAGGTCTAAAACCGAAGCGCGAAGTGCAAAAGCGGAGGGCTTTTCGTACGTAAAGCGCTAAGTGTTTATATATTTTTTTAATATAATCCTATAGGTGTTAGCATCCCCACCCAAAATATAGCTATAAATAATGTTTATATATGCTTTAATGTATGAATTATATGCATGTATAACTTCTTTAGCAACATTTATAGCACTTTGAAGCAAAAAACACCCCATGTACGCCTCAGGGGGGATTTTACCCCAAAAAATCACGTTTTTCTTGCGCTTCTTGTACAGCGTGCGCCTTGTGTTACAAAAATCCCAAAGTCTCGCCTCAAGAGGCGCCTTGCGCCTCAGGCGCGCTTTTTAAAACCAAGGTTGTAACTGGTGTTTTTTGTTGAGGTTGTCTTGTATGTACTATGTAGCTATAACCAGAAATCCCCATAGAAACCTATGTGATGTATGACATCTTGAATTTTATTTGACTTGAATAGAAATCACCATAGAGCTTTCATCTATTGGTTATTCGCCCTAAATGAGCTGTTCTCGCCATTAATTTAGGTTGGGTTTATCAGCAATCTGTATAATGAATGCATGTGACAAAGGAACACAAACTTTATTTCAAAATTATACCTTTCCATAGGAAGAATCAGTGAAAATAGCTTCAATATTTGCCTCAGTCAGATTTCGGATCTTATCCATTGTTCTTTCTGACACCAGTGACAGTTTATATTCCTTCTTTTGTTTCCCTGCTTTGGCAGCCAGTTTCAGCTGAGGCTCAATGAATTTAACTGCCTGAATGATTAAAGCTGACTCATTTAGATTCCAACAAATGATGTGGGCTTTCATGAAACTAACGTCAAACTTTTAGACTTACCTGAGGATGAGCAAACCTAAATGCAGCTTCAAGGTCTTTTTCAGAAATCTCATGTGCTTGGACATCTATCATCATAGTTTTATCTCTTGTGCAGGCATATACAAGGTTGAGATCACTTAGATTAAGCTGTGTCAATCCACCATTAACAAATGAGATAATAGCATATTAACATATTGTGTAAGTAAAGGGTAAGGATAAGAATTACAGTTCATGGTCCTAAGCCTACATAAATAATAAACTTGATCAAAGTATAAAATTGCATATCATAAAGAGACAAAACTTGAGCCCACTCAATGTCTTAAAAATAGTGGTTGCAAGATAGAGTAAAAGGAATGACCTTCGGAAAAAGGATTAGACTTTTATACTCAACCTGAGGGCCCAGCTAGCATCAATGATAGATCTCTTTCATTCTAAACTATTGCACAATCATATCTACGTACTAGTTATGATAGTTGAATGCACTAAGATATACCTTGCACCAATGTTGTAAAAGGCGGGCTAGGCGGCCGACTAGGCGGGGATTAATCGCTAGTCGGCCCCCAGCCTTGTCGGTTATGGTTAGTCGGAGCTATTAGGCGCTAGGCGGAGCCGGGCGGCAGTAATCGGAGAAAATCGGGGATAGTCGGTGTAATCGGGCCTAGGCGGTGGTTACGGTCAAAGTCGGTCAACCTTAATTTTTTTGCTTATTTAGATCTGATTCAAAAAAGGGAAACCCATTTAACCTAAAATCACCTCCTCCCTCGCTCCGGCGAACCCCCCTCGCGGCCTCGCTCCGGTGTAATCGAGCCCCTTCTCCGGCGACCGCAGCAGCAGCGGCGCCCCCCTTGCGCGGCGACCGCAACAGCAGCAGGCGGCGGCAGCAGCTCCGGTTCTCTTCTTGCGCAGCAGCTCCGTTCTCTTCTTGCCTTCTTGGTAAAGAATTGATTTGTGAAATTGTGATTTGTGATTTACTGATATAGTGATATATTATTATATATATATATTGTGAATTTTGTGATATGTTATATATATTGTGTGAATTTTGTGATATATCACAATATATATTATTATATATATATATTGTGAATTTTGTGATATATTATGTGTTGAAATATTTGATCTCTAAACTTTAAAACACTTGATTGTTATTTTTATGTTTAGTTAATTATGTTTGAAGTATAACAATCCTAACTATATATATAATTTATAAAAAATACCTATAAAATCTCCAAACCGATTAATCCCTAGTCCCCACCTCACCGCCCGACTAGCGCCTAGCGATTTTTACAACACTGCCTTGCACTAGTTTTTCGATTGAACTATATAGATCTAAATATCCAACAATATATACATATATCATATAGGGATAGATGGATAGATAGATGGATGGATAGATGGAAAGAAAGAAAGAAAAAGATGGTCCATATGGCCTTTTAATTTCATGCAATCATGCCAATGAACTCTTACTTCGACCCTGTACCAATATTAAAAATTGCCGCACAAGATGAACATCTTTACCTATAAATTCTAGAATCATATACTAGAATTGATTAGCTACTCTGTAATTTAGTCCCTCTAATGCATAATTATCGGAATTTATCCAATACAAGTCACACCAAACAGAAAGTGGAAAAGCAAGGGTAAATGCAGGTGGGTGATTGGGTGTGTTATAAAGAGAGAAGGAGAAAAGAAAAATTAGTACCTCATCCATACTTGGATTTACAACAAGATGCCCATCAATCCTTCCCACACGTATCATTCCAATGGGACCATCCCATGGTATATCTGATAGCATAAGAGCAGCAGAAGTGGCGTTAGCTGCCATTACATCTGGATCTTGTTTCCCATCCGAAGAAAGCACACTAGCCATCACCTATTGAAACACACCAACAACTGTGTAAACAAACTACAACCCAAAGCTACAAACATAGCAGGAACTGAAAAAAGAAACAAAAGCTACAAATATGGAAAGAACTGAAAAGGCAACAGCTCACAAGCTTGTATGCCATCACACATACCTGGACCTCATGGTAAAATCCAGCTGGAAAAAGTGGCCGAATAGGCCTATCAATGAGCCGTCCACATAAAAGTTCTCTTTCTTTAGGGGCACCCTCCCTTCTCATATATGTCCCTGGAATCACACCTTGAGCAAACTGTTTCTCTTGATAGTCAACCTGAAGCCATCAACATCATCAAATGGAAGACTCATAACAACAGAAAAGTAGAAGATCAAAACTATCAACTCATGCTTCCAGCTTAAAACTTGTCACACTGATCCGCGTATGACTCAAGTAAACCTTTCACTAACACTACCAGCACAACAATCAAACTGTAGCATATATAATAAGCAAATTCTTCATAAACAATTCAAATTTCAAGACATACGTACAGTAAGAGGCAAAAAATCTCGAACAGCGTCCCCTTTAGCCGAACAAACTGTGGAGAGAACAGTGGTATCATCCATGCTTAATGCAACCGCACCATTGGCGAACCGAGCGATCTTCCCTGTTTCTAAGGTGATAATGCGTGATCCGATTTCGAATTCTTCTTTGAATGTTTCAAGGACTTTGGTTGTGGAAAGGGGAGTTTCGGTATCCGCCGGTGAAGTGGAGGTTGAGGTGGCGAAGCTGCGGCAGGCGGCGGCGGTGATTGTACGGTGAGAACAGAAGCTCCGGCATCGGAATAGAGACGAGAGGAGGTGGTTTCTTCTGGTAATCGCCAGTGAAGCCATGGCGATGGTGAAGAAGCTTCCAGGGGTTTACTGATGTGAGGGTTTAGGGTTTAACGGGAAACAAAGGGGGGCATAATAGCCAAAATAAATTAAAATTAATAATAACTCTAAAAATGATTTATTTAATCTTTTTATAAAAATTTTGATTTTGTTACCACCTAAATGCCTAAATTCAATTGTAGTATTAGGGCATTTTTGATGTAGCTCACTTAGTAATATCTAACTAAGTCAGAATTTTATTGAAATTTAGTTGTTTGATAGTATCCGATTGCTTTTCAAATCTCTAATTCTATTTTTGAACTATCTTCAAATCCTCAAACTTATCATTCCAACATCATCAAACACACCACCATCACCACAACCATCGTACGCCACCCACCAACACCATCGTACGCCACCCAACAACACCATCATACCCCACACAGCAGCAGTTGATCAGAACTTCTATGACGGAGGAAGGCGCCAGAGAGATGGGGTCGTTGATGGGTGGAGGTTTGGCCGAGGGGATCGCGTGGTGGGAGTTAGCAAAGCGAGGGGTAGCGCCCATTTTCCGGGTCAGCAGTTTCAATTTAAGGTCCGGGTCAGCACCCATGGACCTGGTCAGTACACAATACAGCCACATCAAACATGCTAACCGACTGACCGAGTCAGACAGTGAGTCGGGTCAGCCAAAATCAAACAGCCCTTTAGTGAAACTGTAAGTGTGATTAAGGAACCACAAAGTGGTCTAGTGCGAGACAACCTAAGGTTTTTAAAGAAAACTTAAGTTCGATACTTACTAGATAGACATTTTGAGATGGTCAGCTTATGATAACCAGTGAGGAATTTCAAGTCTGGATATAAGTATAATGTGATTGCAAGATAAAAAAAAAATAGTACTTCAAGCCACGCGCCTTGATTGCATGAGCTGATTGTGGCGTTCTTGACGAGGGAGTTGCAGGTCGATTGGTGAGTCCAATAATACTAGTATTAGTTATTTGTGTGATTAAGTGTAAACGTGAACGAGCATGTTATTTATTTGACAAAACAATATCAAATAATGAATTGTCGATAAATCGCATGACTATTTGACGGGGTGTCATGTGAACGTAATCTTTTGTTGTGGTTAAGAGAGTAATAAGTAACACTTCATAGACTATTAAAATTTGAAAGTATAACATTTATAAGTGTTTTGGTTAGTTGGTTAATTACAAAATAGTTAATGTTAAAAGAAATATAATAAAGTTTGGAGTTTTGAATGAGATAAATGAAAGTTTCTTTTGACATGGTTGTGTGATAAAATGGAGTATTGAAGTTCTAAAAATCATCAAAATGAGTGTGTTGGTGTCGTATGAATGGAAGATGGGAGAGTAATAGAATGGATGATTCAAGGTTGAAATCGGAGGTGTATAAGGTGTTGTTTGTTTTTTTGCAGAAAAATATCTGCGGTCTGCGGTTCACATCTGCACAGAAAAGGTGGATCAAATGTTTGTAGTCTGTAAAAAAAACTATTTGTTATTTTAATATCTGCAGAATGCTGAAATATTCTGTAATTAAACTAAATTAATTTTTTAAACTTTAAAAATAACCTTAACATTAATATATAAAAAAAGTCATACAAATACATTAAAATATAAATAAAAATCATACAACACTGCGATAATATTTATAAAACTATACAAATATATTTATAAATCATTTATTCGACATTTTGCATTAACTGCTCAGCAATTTCATCAAACGAACGTGCTTTCAAAACACCAAGCGAACGATCAATAACGTTTAGTAGTTTTGCATGTGCATGGTTAAATTTTTCTTTATTGGTCAATGCATGATTCTTACAAAAATCTCCAAACCAATATGTGTGCATAAGCGGCATCACAAAGATAATATTTATCTGTAAAGATATATAAATAATTAAAAAATTAAACTAAAATACAAACATTTAAAAAAAATTATACCTGATGGTGGTAACGGGAATGGAGTATTTGTATCTGATAATGCATCTGATAATATTCTGGAATCATGTGTTATCCATTCTCAACCTGCCACAATGAATGTAAAAATCTTGTTGAAGTCACAAATTGTTAATACGTTTTGATAACACTTTCATTTTCTCCTTTCTCTATATAAATCTTGTTTACTAGCAGGGACAACAACATGTATCAAAGTTTCATCAAGTGCACCAACCGCTCCTTTGAAAATTCGCCGTGGTCTTTTGTTATGTCCCGGAATGTTTGGATTCGGATTGAAAAAAGTTGGTACTATCGTATCTTTGGCAAAAAAACATAATTTTATCGAACACTTCATAAAAAATTTATGAATTGTTTGTTTTGGGTGTTGAAATCTATGTTTGATAACCACGTAAAGTTGATTATGACCAATTATCATTAAAAACATAGTCATCTTCTCCTCAACCGATACATATTTACTATCCTTTAACGAATAATTTATTGTAAAATGTGCACATAGTCGAACAAAGAATTCACGAGATATACGTAGCAATTCAATGCATTGTTTGAGATTTCCTTGCAATAACTCTAACGTATATTATGTCCCGTCATTTCTGAATCATTGTCTCGCATTCGTTTCAAACCTCTCCTCCAAAAAAACGAACATACAAGTACATAAGAATTATTAGAAGTAATTTCTTATTATAATCCATATGATCGTGTGTTAATAATAAAAAAGACAATAAACATAAAAATGTCATAAATAAAATCACAACCATTAAACATAAAAATATCATCACCAACCAAATACAACCATCATACATAAACAATTTCATCAAACATAAACAATGTCATAGAAAAAAGCATCTAATGTTTTCAATGTCATGTTCACAACTATATTAGTTTCAAACTTTTAGCAGTCATTGTAATCCACCCTTTTAATACTTCTGGAATTTCTGGCAGTGTCATCCATGCCTCTCTCATGGATGACGACACTTCAAAGATATGAAAAACAGCTAAAACTAAAGGATCTACCGGGTCTAACCCAATCAACTTTAACCTTTCAGAACATTCAAGTACTGTTGGTCCTTCTTTTCCTTTAATCAAATATTAAAGAGCCTTTTGCATATCAGATGCTAAATCATCAGAAGTGATAGATGATTTTGAGGTTTTGGCCCTTTTGTTTGGAATAGGGTCGGGTGTAGGATCCTCTGTAGGCTCGGGGGTATCCTCAGGAGTAGGCTCGGACCTGTGTTGTTCAAAATCAAAAGAGCCGACATCATCTTCTATCATGAAGAATTGTATTTGTAATCATAAGTGGTTTGACACGTTGAGCACAAGATGATCCAACAACTAAAGTTGTTTGAGTTGAAGTCCATTTGCAATTTCCAGTGGTAGTATTACCATCAAATAATTGTCCATAAAGTTCTGGAAAAGGCAATGGAGTCGTTTTCAAAGATCCAGCCTTTGGATGCCCCTAAACCCAAAATATAAAATATTATTGGTTTATGTTATAGGTAGCCGTTAAATACACACACACATATAATATATATATATATATATATATATACATACGAACATACCTTATTAAATTCTTCTCACTCCTCGTTTGTTGGAAAAAAAGTATTTGTTTGAGCATTATATATATTGCCCGTTTTGTTTTTCAAATACACAAATCCGATGTACTTGGCTTTAAGGTTATCATTGGCGTTCTTCATTTATTTTTTATTCAACTCAAGGCCAAACTTTTCTTTAAGAACTTTTCCTAACTTATTCCAAGAGTCTTTTTGCATACTCAAACCTTTCCTACCCCATCTTATTTATCTCTTCAACACAAGTCTCTAATAATCATTGTATATGCTCACTTGACCATTAATGTTTCTCGCCCATTTCTATTAATCAACAAAAATACAATATTAAACGAAACACTAATCCTACACATTAAAATTATTAATCATACATACCAATATCACAAATGAACCTACACAAATCACAAATCAAACCAAATACTAAACCAAATCACTAACCATAAACCAAATCACCAATCATACAAACCAAATCACTCACCGTACAAACTAAAATCACTAATCATACACACTAATATCACAAATCAACATACGCAAATCACAAATCAAACCAAATACTATACCAAATCATTAACCATAAATCAAATCACCAATAAACCAAATCACTCACCATACAAACTAAAATTAATAATCATACATACTAATATCACAAATCAACCTACATAAATCACAAATCAAACCAAATACTAAACCAAATCACTAACCATAAACCAAATCACTCACCGTACAAACTAAAATCACTAATCATACAAACTAATATAAAAAATCTAACAAAATCATAAACCAAATAACAAATCATACTAACCAAATCACAAATTATCTTACATAAACACAAATCAACTAAAAACTTAAACAAAATCAGAAATTAAAAAAATACATTCGTAATGTTTGGAAGAGGGAAACGGAGAAGAAGGCTCGGCGGAGGAGAGGGCTCGGAAGACTTGCGGAGGGGCAGCAACGACCTGTTGCAAAGGTAGGAGGGTGGCAGAGGGGGTGGCTTGGTTGCGACGGTGGAAGGGAGAGGGTGGCGACGTGGACTGTTGCGACGATGGGGGGGATGGTAAGCAACAGTGGGTTGGAGATGAATGGTGTGGTGAGGGTAAAGGGTTCACACAAATAAAACAAAAGTCTAGAAGGGTAAATGAGAAGAGGTTGAAAAGACCTGCGAAGTGGCAACACCACATCTTCTCCATGAAGACCTCGTGAAGACGTTTTTAATGAAACGTTTACCAAAAAACAAACAGTCTGCTAACTCAAAAGCTCTTCTCACATCTGTGTGCGCGCAGATGAAGATGTGGGGAAGAGCTTTTGCCAAAAAAACAAACACCACCTAAACCATCAACTAAGTAGAAGCTTAGAACCACCCATCCATATCAACTCATGTTATTTCAAGTGATTATTACATCAAGTTCATCTCGTTAATCAAGTTCATTTCATTAACTGGTTTTAATTTTGTCTAGTTTCATGCTGGAACTTGTTTTTATTTAATAATTTTCTTATTGCTTAGAAAAAAATAATTAATTACTTCTTTGTTATTACAAACTCCATCATTATTTTAAAAATAATATCTTTAGTTTCTAAAGCGTTCGTTTGGTTTAGAATGAATTTATGTCGAGGCGTAGATGGAAAAAGAACGTTACAGTGATACATTCAAAATTTTATAATATGAGAAGGAAAAAACATGTTATTTTATAGAAAAAACTAAAACCATGATGTAGTATTTAATGACCTGTGCATTTGTGCTTCGGTTAAATTTTACGTCAAAACGTATGTAAGGTTTATGAGAAGGAAAAAACATGCATGCATGCTGGAGTATAGAAGTAAAAACATGCATGCATTCAGAATTTTATAATATGAGAAGGAAAAAACATGCATGCATGCACTGCAGTATAGAAGTAGAGATACTTTGAAAGTTTTACACCATGCACTAGAAAATATTCTAAGTGTATAATCTTCCAAAGCCAAGACCAACATTTTCCGAAGCTTAAAGTGAAATCTTCCGAAGCTTCAAGGACAAAGTCTTCCGAAGTTAAGAAGTGAAGACAAATTATCTTCCGAAGACTTTTGAAGAAATGCTTTTATCTTATGTACTTTACTATAAAGCCGGACTACTTTCCGCTGCAACTCTGTTGTCTCACCAACTATCACGAGTTGGTGAAAAGGTTCATGCTTTTGGTAAACTATACATTGAGATCTTGAGTCTATGCATTCTACTTTATATATTTTTATCATTTTTGTAATATATTAGAATGTGAGCTATGACATGTCATAGTCACCAGTCAAAAGGTAAATCTGCCTTTTGACTTTACATTTGATTTTATTGTCTAGTTCAAATGTTTCCAGTTGGCCTTCAAAACATGGTCGACTGTAGGATGTAGTATAAGTATCTTATGTCTTTGTAAGTAACATCTTAGTGTGTTAACCAATTTTCTATTTGATTTGTTAAGTGTTTTAAACATCACTCTCCTCATTGTGTGTTTGTGTTGTAAGTGACCAACCATCCTAAACGGTCCTGCAACGTATGATAAAAGTGGTTGTAAAAATCAAGAAAAAAAGTTTTGTGACCAGTCTTTAAACAACAAATTTTATTAAAACAAAGTTAGAAATAATATTTGCACATTTAATTAAAGATAAAGAGGACTAGTAACTACTTAAAAGAAACAAAAACAAAAACAAAAAATCTTCATTACCAAACTTTAAAGTGCAACCAATTTTTTGTTAATTAATAAAATGAAAATTATACTGTTAATAATATCACATGCTAAACATGTTATATACACTAACGATTAATTTAGCATATTACTCTTATACTTAAAAAGGAAATAAAAAGCCTTCCCTTTAAGTGCACATCTAAGAACATTGGTTAGGTTTTGGAAAAACTTTACGTTTAAAATAACTTTAAACACGTAAAATTCCTGACTAATTATATAAAAAGTTGAAAACTAAAGGTTACATGTATAAAACATAAGATGATACCATTTTGAAGATGTTTTAAATTATGCAATTGTAACCCATAAGAGAAATAAGATAACTAAGGTGGTGTTTGTTTTTGGCAAAAGCTCTTCTCCACCTCTTCATCTGCGCGAACGCAGACGCGGGATGAGCTTTTGAGTCCGTAGACTGTTTGTTTCTGGAAGACGTTTAATTAAAAAATATTTTCCTGAGGTCTTTATGGAGAAGATGTGATGTTACCACTTCTTAGGTCTTCTCAACCTCTTATCCTTTACCCTTCCAGACTTTTATTTTATTTGTGTGAACCCTTTACCGCCACTACACCAATCATCTCCAACCCATATGGATTATAATAAGAAATTACTTCTAGTAATTTTTATTTACTTGTATGTTCGTTTTCTTTTGGAGGAGAGGTTTGAAAAGAATGCGAGACAATGATTCGGAAATGACGGGACATAAATACACGTTAGAGTTATTGCAAGGAAATCTCAAACAATGCATTGAATTGCTACGTGTGTCTCGTGAATCCTTTGTCCGACTACGTGCACATTTTAGAATAAATTATTCGTTAAAGGATAGTAAACATGTATCGGTTGAGGAGAAGATGACTACGTTTTTAATGATAATTGGTCATAATCAACTTTACGTGGTTATCAAGCGTAGATTTCAACACTCAAAGCAAACAATTCATAATTTTTTTATGAAGTGTTGGATAAAATGATGTTTTTTTGCCAAAGATATGATAGTACCAACTTCTTTCAATCCGAATCCAAACATTCCTGGACATAACAAAACACTACGACGAATTTTCAAAGGAGCGGTTGGTGCACTTGATGAAACTTTGATACATGTTGTTCATGCTAGTAAACAAGATTTATATAGAGGACGGGGAAAGGGAAGTGTTATCAAAACGTATTAGCAATTTGTGATTTCAATAAGATTTTTACATTCATTGTGGCGGGTTGGGAACGGGTAGCACATGATTCTAAAATATTATCAGAGGCATTATCAGATATAAATGTTCCATTCCCGTTACGACCATCAGGTATAAATATTGTTTTTAAATATTTGTATTTTAGTTTAATTTCCTAATTATTTATATATCTTTATAGATAAATATTATTTTTGTGATGCCGCTTATGCACACATACGAGGATTTATGGCTACATATCCTAATGTAAGGTATTGGCTTGGAGATTTTCGTAAGAATCATACATTGACCAATTTAACCATGCACATGCAAAACTACGAAACGTTATTAAGCGTTCGTTTGGTGTTTTGAAAGCACGTTCTTTAGTTGAAATTGCTGAGCAGTTAATGCAGAATGTCGAATAAACGATTTATAAATGTATTTGTATGGTTTTATGAATATTATTACAGTGTTGTATGACTTTTATTTATATATTAATGTTAAAGTTAGGTTTAAAGTTTAAAAAATAAATTTAGTTTAATTACAGAATATTTAAACATTCTGCACATGTTAAAAAAAACAGTTTTTTCTTACATACTGCAGACATTTGGTACACATCTTCTACTGCAGATGTCTGCAGATGTAGACCGCAAACTGCAGACATTTTCCTGCAAAAAAAAAACAACACCTAACTGTGTTCATAGTCAATTTCATTTAACTATAGTTTCAATAAAAAAGAAATTCAAACTCATTGGATTGGATGGGTGATGGGTCCGACTAGACGAGTATACAAGGTTGGTTTGACATTCCAGTTTTAAAGTACAATTTTCAAACCAACTTTTTTATTTTTTTCAAAATCATTAATTTGTATTATGATCTTAAAATGATAAAAGGTAAGTCATTATCAATTTATCATAACTAGTTGAATTCCAAGACGCGCGTTGTGCGTGTGATAAACAAACCAACGGCCAAGATCACCGATTCAAAACAATTTTAAACTTTAGGCTCGGGCTCAGAAAGAGCGTTCGGTTACGGCTGCTAGCCAAATTCGACAGCCAAGCCTAAGCAACCGATAACACTACGGTTTCTCATCACCGCCCGAAAGATACCAAAATAAGATGTACATGACTATAACAAAACAATTTCAGTAAATATGGAGACATCTTCATGTTTGGTGGTAAACAACAAACAAACAAATCTGATGGTCTCAAGCCAACTTCCATCCCCGTCACCAAGCCAACATCCATCCCCGTCACCGACATTGGTTTCAAAACATAACGATCTCAGACGAATCATTCATCATCATCGACCTAAAAGAGACCAACCTTGTGTGGGCTCCATCTTGACGAATCCACCCAAAAAACACACATCTTAGATATAACCAACATTTAAACCAAAGATGAACATCAACCCAACAGTCTCAGACGAGGTAATCACATCATCATCGACGTAACGAAGTTCCATTAAAATTATCACCATCAACGTCACAAAACAACAAAATCTCAGTTGCACCAAACCACAAAATCTCAGTTTGCATCAGTTAACAACATGCATTCAGAAAAACCTTCAAATCTAAACACCCCAACATTTCAAACGGAAAAAAAGGAATCAGAGAGAAACAGGGGCAGAGAGTCCGTGAAGGTTGTCCAACCATCACTGTCGACATCTAGTTGGCGAGAATACAACCGCCAGCCCTACCTCAACCGGAAAAGGAAGGCCGAACTACGACTGTCTCCAACGCCGCCGCCACTATCACAAGCACTAACGACCATCGGCCATCGGCACAGTGGACCCTAGGTCGACCGAAAATGGAGGAATCAGGAATCCAACACAAGAGGCATAAAAGCATGACCTGCCGAAGCACAACCGCCTCAATCGCGCCAATCTAACGGGAAACGGAAGGGCAACCGCCCACATCCCCACCGCCATTGCCATCGTCACTGTGTCAACACCAAATCAACCGCGAATAGTTGTTCCTTCCTCAGTAGAGAGGGCAAGCGGCAGACATGATAGGCGGTAGAGACAGTCGGCGGTAGACGGAGACAACGCAGATGGAAACAACAATGGGTAAAATGAACCACAGGAGAACTATTAGTCTCCTTCCTTACTCTTTTTATAAAACAACATTAGGAAAAGGCCAAAATGCAAATTGAGAAAACAGTCGTGGCCAAACTACAAAGGTAAGTTTCCAGCTTCTTCCATTTTGTTATTAATATACAGGGTAATATACATATATATAATTACACATTCCATAAATGAAAAATATATACCAAGTAACAGCAGTTAAAGAGTCCAGTCCAGGTTTCAAACCAGACATGACCATTATCACAGAAACTTCAACGAATGCTTAACAGATATTCAACCTGCATGGACCATACTAACTATGGTGGTTATAGTTTCAACCCATTTACCTATAAAAACGTTTATTTAAGTAAATGTTTGTACCTAAAAAAAGGTTAAACGAGACAAAAGCCAATAGAATTCCCCAATGCATAATAATTTATAAGATTATAAAGCACTGATAATAAGAGTTTGAAGCCTATCTCATATTCGTAACATGTTACACAACCCACCTCACCCATGTTTTGAAACTTGATGTATGACATGAGCCTCTTGGAGATTAAAACTTCAGGATCTCAAGATCATTGAAGTTGCAAAATCTTTGATCAAAACATCTCAAGATTCTTAAAACCCAATATCCAAAAACTACTGATGACTCCACACATCAGTTATACCACAAACATGAAAGTATTTCCGTCTGCTTTTCACAAACCCGGGATTGGAAACTGGGTTGTCAATGCCTCGACTCTTTTTCTCAGATCAGAAACTTTATCTGTGAAGCTGAAATCTGAAGAAGCTATGAACTTCATAAAATCTTGGAGCTTTGACCCAGAGACTGCTTGTTTGACCTCACGAGTTAGCTGCACCCCTTCGTGAATAAATTCAGCAATCCGAATGAACTCCTTTTCGGTGAATCCACGAGTTGTCATGGCCGGTGAACCGATACGTATGCCACCTGGCACAAGCGCGCTTTTGTCGCCTGTCACATTTATATCAAGAAGGTATGAGTAACAGAACGCGTGGATGTATAAGGTTTATCTAGTTGAAATCAAAGACCCAAACTCGTACCTGGTACTGAATTCTTGTTTAAGGTTATTGAAGCCATATCAAGAATTTTCTCAACCCTAGCACCATCAAGACCCTGCATTTATAGAGAGAAAAAAGGCGCTATGAAAATTGAGACGGTGAAAGTTTCACTTGGTCAACCACTATTGGTCCCCTTTTAACCAGTAGCACCAGAATTTAAGTAATAAGCAAATTGTAGTAATAACACATAAACTAATTGAATAGCACAGTGGGACAGCCTAACAATCTGAAAAAGCAAGTACAACATTTAAATGATCCATTTCAACCCAAGCTCGTTACATGACCAAAACGGTCATATTTTAGTACTGGGCCAAAACAGGACATGTTGACACACAAGCAGTTTTTATGTCCTTTCTTGATATTTTATAAATAATTAATGTGCTAATTGTAATTACAAAACACCATTAGTACCGTAATCTACATCTTTGAATAAAACACTTTAGCCGTATGCATTAAAAATAGACTTAAAGGCTACTTTAAGCCCGTTTCCTTTATATCTATTGTTTTATTCAAATTATTTGACCATTTTGAGATAAAACACAATCCAAAACTACCCAAGTACCCATTATAAGTTATATGCGCAAAAATTACCAATGGCCTGAGATCCACAAGGACCAAATGGTTGTCACTCCCTCCAGAAACCAATGTGTATCCTAGCTCCAACAATCGTTTAGCAAGAGCTCGACAATTAGAAACAACCTGCAAGAATGTTAAACAGGTCAAAAGATTGCATCTTTGGATCCTAACAAAATGTAAAGCAATAAACCTGGTTCTGGTAAGCTTTGAATTCTGGAGACTGAGCATGCTTCAAGCAAACTGCGAGTCCTCCTATTGTATGGTTATGTGGACCACCCTGTGAATTGAATTTTGGTAAATAACATAAGGATAAGGCTAACAAAAGACCACTCTGCCTGTAGCCTTGATAAAAAAAATTAAAATTTGAACCAACCTGTAAACCTGGGAAAACTGCATTATTAATGGCAGATTCTAACTCGATCCCCAAAACAGGATCTTTTCTGAAGAATATCATGCCGCCTCTAGGTCCTCTGAGAGACTGTGGAGAGAAGACAAATTGTAGATTTAATTTTGATAGGACAATTAGTAATATGCTACATAGAGGTGACAAAATAGGCACGTCGAATGGGTTGGTCAAATTGCAATCAGGTCAAAACAGACACTTTTCTGCAGCCAAAATCGGCCAAGTCAGCCGTGCGGCCCACAAACACTTATCCATGTTTCTCAAAATCATTGAGTAATTTATGTGTTACATATGATTTCAAAAAACCATGTTCTTAGAATAATAGCTTCTTTTAATATAGTGATTTTGGAGGCTTTATGCATCTGAATACATTTTGAATGAATTTTCATCTGGATCCTTATTAGTTGAATCTTTTAACTTAACCGTTTGACCCATTAGATAGAAAACATAGCTTATAGATTAATTGATTAAAACTGCCACATCTAATGCTACATGATATATTGTTCAATGATGAGGCTTGAGAAAAAGAAAGAAATATTAATCCATAGCAGTCTTCTATATCAACTCATGTAATACCTTGTGTGTGGTAGTTGTCACAATATCACAGTATTCAAAAGGATTGCCAACCACAGAAGCAGCCACAAGTCCACTAATATGAGCCATATCCATCATCAGAAAAGCACCAACAGCATCAGCAATCTGTAATAGTCAGCTCTCACAAACCAGTTAGTGAGTTAAGCAAAGGAAAAAAGGTAAAAGATTTTTTGGTCAATTTTGGGAATTGAGAAGCTATACCTTTCTCATACGAGGATAGTTAAAATCACGGGGATAAGCACTAGCACCGGCTATTATAAGTTTTGGTCGAAATAATGTAGCCGTTTTCTCAAGCATGTCGTAATCAACAAGACCTGATAGACGTGACGTGTAAATATTTTATCAGACAAGTCTACATACATTATTAAAATATCTACCGCCCTTCCATAGTAATACTAAAGGTAGCAAATATGAACCCTTGTGTATATACATTATCAAAATATCTACCGCCCTTCTAAAGTAATACTAGAGGTGGCAAATATGAACCTTTACTTATACATTGGTCAACTTGCTTTATGTTTTACCTCTAATGGGTTATATAAAAAAGTTAGTTACAAAGAAAACAGGGTCGAAAGTCACCCGAAGTCTATTTTTAACGCCCAAACCCTCCTAAACCATTTTAGTCAAAACTAGATTACTAACAGATCCATATAATATTTGGAAAAAAAAGTGTTCTGAGTTGACCACGCATGTTTCTAAGCTGCATGTTTTAATCTGGCCCCATTTTGACCCATTACCCAGACAGCCCGGCCGGCTTATTCTGCCACCATAAATTAAAACAAAGATAAACCATAGCACCTGTAGATTCATCAAGACGATAAGGCATAGATTCAAAATATATGGATGTTCCTGAAACCCTTCGTTTGGGAGTCATGAATCCATGAGATAAGTGTCCTCCATGAGGCAAGTCAAGTCCCTGAATATGAAATAAAAATAAAAATAAAATACATAATTTATACAATCTAACATAGACAATTTGGATTGCTCAAAACAGGACCTGACATACAACTCACCATTATGCGGTCATGGGGCTTAAGAATAGCTGTATAAACCTCAAAATTAGCAGGTGAACCAGATAATGGTTGCACATTCACACCCCACTTATTTTCATCCAGGTGAAATGCTGCCAATGCTCTCTTTTGACAAAGTGTTTCTAGTTCATCAATGTGCTCATTTCCACCATAATATCTGCAAAAGGTAAAGCAAATCAACAAGAGTATTAGGTAAATATTATTAATCATTTACGACAATTTTCACCTTTTGCCAGGAAGTCCTTCAGAATATTTGTTAGTAAGGCATGAACCTACTGCTTCCATAACAGCTCGGGATGTGAAATTCTCCGATGCAATAAGCTCTAAACTTCTAAACTGGCGTTGCTTCTCGTTGTATATTATTTCACTAACTTCAGGATCAACATTA
Source organism: Flaveria bidentis (assembly GCA_018326385.1). Taxonomy (NCBI): domain Eukaryota; kingdom Viridiplantae; phylum Streptophyta; class Magnoliopsida; order Asterales; family Asteraceae; genus Flaveria; species Flaveria bidentis. The sequence goes on along the minus strand of BJCM01210024.1, from coordinate 2,849 downwards.
CTCAGTTCTTGGTCTACAAAGTTGCCATCACTGCCTATGGAAGTAAACAAAATAAAAGGTAACAATTTATTACTTTTTTGTGAATATCAATATCTACCATCAACAGTGAACAGATGTTCTCACACATCACATCAATATAATTGAAATTGTAGAAACACAATCTAGCAAATTTACACATTTGCTATCAATAATACATGAACTGTCAATAAATAGCAAAGTCATGATACTTAAATCGGTATCCAAGATCTACATTCTGTAAAATTACCTCCTTCAGGGATTGTGACCGGCACAAAAGGGGTGGATGACCTTCCAGTAGCCAAGCTACCTTCTATCTTTAAAGATCTACATAGCTTAAATGATCCAAGATTCGCCTGCCGAAGAAACCCGCTGACACCAGGTCCTTTTGAGAGGAAATTAGACTCCTTAATCCATACAGGCTGTTGAAGTGATCCCATGATAACTCCATTCATACTGAATCAAAACAAATGGAAACATAAAGCATGTGCAAAGTGAATAAAACCTAAGTTAACAACCATTTTGATCTTATGAAACACATGCAGAACTAAATGCATGTATAAATGCCGATAAATCCTGATACCCCTAATCTAATTTATACTTCCACCATTATCAAACATTCAACTGCTGAAAATCTGCAAATTAGGTTCTAATATCTAATTTCTATGCAATTTAAAGTTAAGCATCAACAAGTCCCAAATTGGATGCGTTAGAAAAACGCAAATTCAATACTAACATACAATCCCCTTCACGACCACACGAAATCTCAAAATACCACTACAAAAAACGAATCTTACAAACAATTTCAGTCTAATGCTAACAAGCAGAGGCGTAATCATGTAACAAAACAACGCTAGTGCATGCAACAAATAAAGAATGTAAAACTTTTTTGAGAAAATTACAGTGAACAAATAGAAATAAGCCCAACTCTACCTGTAAAGCAGTTGAGAAAAGGGTGTTGGAGTAAAACATATAAGTATGCATGTATTTATGCATCAAATGAGAGAAATAATAGAGATGGAGAATAGGGCTAACTACCTGTGGCCTGTGGGTATATATATATATTAATATTAATGTATATATGTGTGTGTAAAGGTTATGAAATTGAGCTTGAAGTCGATAACCGATTGAAATTTGCGCCGACAGAGGGGGAGAAGGGTTCGCTGCTGCGAGTGAAGACGATGAGCAATAAATAATGGAAATATCAGACCGTAAAACGCAAATTCACATATTTTCCTTTTTCAATATCACTCGGAAAACCATTACGATAGATTTTTTATTTTTATTTATATAATTATATTAAAAATTATTATATATATTTTTTATTTTTAATTAAATAATATTTTATACATTTATTATTATTTTTTTTCTCTTCTATACTCACAACTGTTTTAAAAAATATTAAAAAATTTGTAAGGATTGAATAATGATTTTTAAAATATACCAATCAATAATAATATTTTATCTCTACTTGACTCACAATTGCTCAAAATTATTTCATATAATATATCAAATAAACTCACATATTTTTAGGAATTCTACTGTAAATACTTTAAACATATTGTCATAAATTAAAAAATAAATTACATATATTTCATTCTTCCACCATCATATATATATATATATATACATATATATATATATACTAGAAGGGTGTCCGCGCAACGCGGTGGGGCAACATTTTACATTCAATACGAATTTCTAGTTTTTATTATTCTTATAGCAATTTCACAAAAGTCTATTGTATTTTTTCTAAGCTAAAATTTAAACACCAAATAAATGAATTTTATATGTCAACTTATACATTTATGCATTAACTTATTGTATCTTACAAAATACATACCGGTTTAGCAAAAAATTACACCAAAATGTTTTAAAAATACTTATTTATGATTGTAGTATCAAAAAAATTTTAAACAAGATAGATTGATATAACTAAAATTTTAAAACAAAATAAGTTTTTATTTATTTATGGGTAGATAATGTAAAGTTTTATCTAATTTATAGTAATTATAAGGTTATTATGTAACTAATTGTAAGGGTTAATTTGTAAATAATGTTAAAAATACTATTTTACCCTTAAAAATGTTTGTACTTTGTGCATTGAATAATGTAAGTATTCTTAATTTAATGGTATCTTAAAATACCCTTATCGTATGTTTTATATATAGTATATATATATAGTATATATATATATGTACATATATATATATATATATATATTTATATATATATATGTATGTATATAAGGGAGAGATCAAATGAGAACCCACTTTTTATGTGAGAACTCTAGGAATCAATCTCAACCACTAGTTGTCAATGACAAAATTATAATTAATAAAAACATATTTAAATAAATTATAAATAAAAAGTAACATAAAAATAAAAAAAAATAAAAACACAAAAATATTCCCCTAGTTTCTCTCTTTCATAATAAATTATAACAAATAAAAATAAACTCATTTTTTTACGAAATTCGTTTTACACATGTGTAATAACGGATTTAAACATGTGTAAATCCAGTTTTACACATGTGTATAACCAGATTTACACATATGCAAACCACGGATGAACAATTTTTTTAAAAATATATATCAATATGGTAGGCGTTGGAAAGATAAAAAATACTAAATTTTATGGTGAATTTTTTTGAAAAAAAATGATGTCTGAAAAAAAGTTATGTACGTTTTAAAAAACGGGGAAAATAGCATGTGATTTGTATATGATAAAAAATAAATGGCTCAGATTGGTTTATAGAGTTCTCATAAAAAAATGATTCTCAAGATAACCCTACCCTATATATATATATATATATATATATATATATATATATA
>BJCM01210023.1:0-10938 GCA_018326385.1 Flaveria bidentis | reverse complement strand
ATATTAATCTTTTCTATGTATAGTTAAACGACAGTTTACAAGTTAATAATCGGTCATTTCCCTTTTTTATTAATTATGTTATAAATTTAACATAATTGTAATAGAAAAGTTAATACATGTACATAAAAACTTATGTACATGTATTAACTTTTTCTATTTATAATTATATTAATTTTAAACATGAATAGTTAAACGACAGTTTACAAGTTAATAATCGGTCGCTTTGGCCTTTTTTTAAAATTTAAGATAATAATTATATATAAGTTTAAAAAATAAAATTTTATATAAATTTAAGATAAAAATTATATATAAGTTTAAAATATTTTAGCTTTATATAGTTCATATAATTTATATAATTTTCATAATTTTTGAAGTTTAGAAATAGCAATAAAAGTTATATAGTTTACAACTTTTGATCTTATAATATGAATATTTACAAATGATACTAAATTAATCTATATTGAAATGAGTAATAGTTTTATTTTGAAGTATATCTTGACTATATCTTTGAAGCTTTTTCTTGTATATTCTTTCCCACACAACCATATTATTACTTTTGTGAAAATTCCATAACGGCATTATGAAAAAGCAATGAATATTCACCTTTTAAACGCACAGAGACGTAGTGGCAACTATACACATTTGTAATAGTAATGAATTAGTGTTACATGACTTCATGCGGAACTGTCCATAGAAGAAAATAAATTGCACTTTTAGTGGGAGATAAGCATTTGAAGAATAACATTAAATCTGTTGGCGATCAATATTCCTGTGTAAAACATTATCATCCAGTGTTGATCAGGAGCTGGACCTAGTGTTGTACAAAAAAACCGGTTCGGCCAAAAAACCGGAACCGGTTTGAGGCCCAAACCGGTTTCAAACCGGCCCCGAACCGCCGGTTCTTAAGCGGTTTACCTATCCAAACAACACAAACCGGTTTCAACCCGAACCGGTCTTCAAACCGGTTTCCAAACCGGTTCCAAACCGGGTTCCAAACCGGTCCTTCAAACCGGTTTCCAAACCGGTTTTCAAACCGGTGACCGTTACCCAACGGCTATATAGCCGTTTAAACGCGTTTTTGAAGTTTTTTTACCATTATACCCCCACTAGGTTAGTATATATATGTATGTGATGTTTTGGTTAGTAAAATTTTCTTTGAATATAACAAAAATCCAAATTAAAAAAAAAAACCGGTTTGGGCCGAACCGGTTTGGGCCCGAACCGGTTCCAAACCGACCCAAACCGGTTTGATAGGTTTGGGTTTTTAGGATTTGAAACCGGTTTGAACCCGAACCAGTTTGGGGCCAAACCGGTTTTGACCGACTTTGACCAAACCGGTTTCGGTTTGGGACCCGAACCGGTTTGGGCCCCCAAACCGGTTTGTACACATCTAGCTGGACCCAGTTGTAGCTATAATAAAGTACGTTTTGTCTCATCATATAAGCTGGAGAAAAAGTTTTTTGTATAAATTAGAATTGTTATGTAACTCATTTAACTCATACATCATCTTCAACCAGTATTTTTCACCGATTCCCAAGGAAAAGGAAACTACACGAAACCCACAGTTACCATCACTCCATCACTGTTTACGTTCTCTATATGTGTTATATATAGATGTAAAAGTTTTGGGATCTGTGTTAGTAAAGGATGGTGATATAGAGAAGATTGAGTTGTGTTATCTACGTTTGAACTATGTTTAGAGGAGCTCAACCCCATAAAATATAACTAACAAAATCATCTGTCGTGTAGGTATGACCTCGGGTAGGTTCAGCAGGTGAAGGGTTTGGTTTGTTTTGTTTTTAAGGATTTGAGTGTTGGCCTTCCATGAGTATTTTTTTTGCATCGTAAGCTCGTTAAGATTTATGCTGATATGATCCCTTATGCCTTTTATTCTTTTCTAACCGATTCCTTTTCATCGTGGGGTTTTTTTTTCTGGTAAGCTTCTTTGAACCTCTCAAGTTCGTCATCACATTAAATATCTTCTTTATATTCTTTTAACGATACCGGTGAAAAGTCAAGCCTCCTTCAAATATATCTATCAAATGTAGTGGAATGGGTTTGCTTACTTTTTGTGCGATTTCACAAGCACCTGGTAAACCACAACTAGTACGAATATGACAACTACAACTTTGTGATTGGTTTTGAATTTCATTAACTCGTCTCAACTCCCCAACTAATATATCCAGATTTTCATGAGAAACATTTGAGAACAAGAAACAAATAAATTATGTTTGTGTTGATATTTTATTTTAATCCGACTTTTCTCGAAACTTGTCTTTATTTGTGTTTCCCGTAAACGTACTATGTTATTTAAAATTCCTATAAATTTATCTAAATTTGACTTGTGGGAATTCAAATGTTTTTAATGGAGCATGTTGGCATTCTACTCTATTTGTTGTTCGTTATCCAAAATTTAGATGTTGATCAATTCACGTAGACACGGACATCTCTTTACAAATTTGCAACTAGTTAACATCCAAATAATTAAACACAACTACAAAGTTAAATCAAATATGTTAGTTACAATATACAAAGTACAAATAATAAATTAAATAGATCAGGAAAATACTTCGATGCTTGTTCATCAACTTTGTCTGCAATCACGTTCGATTTTCATAGTAAGCCTCAATTGTTGGAGATTAAAGCAAAAATCTCCAATAATACCTAAATTTATCCCACTTAGTCTGAGAGTTGAAAGATGGTCTACACTGCTTCCTGATATTCTTCTTTATATGATATTTACAAGACAATCGGGTTGCTTCTGGAAAATTTACTTGGCATACATCCATTAATGCCAACTCTCTATCGGTGACTATGACACATGGTACCATATAGTCATCCAATGTTTTTCTCAGACAATTTAAAACCCACTTGAAATTATCTTTTTTTTTCATTTCGTATGAACGCGAAAGCAATACAAAATGTATTGTTTGTTAAAGTTAAGCCAACAATTTGAAGAGAAGGGAGGCGATACATGTTCGTTTTGTATATGCAATCTAAAATAATCACATGTAGGAGCACACACTATATTTTTAAGAAAGTGGGGTTGACAAAAAACCATATATATGATAATGTGTAAAGACTCGGTGAGTCAAGTAACATATGTACCACCATATATATGCCCACTTTTCTTTGACCCGTGCAAGTAGTGAAATAATCAGCAAACATATATGCCAGATTACAAGGCCTCATTTTAATCAAACAAAATTAAAAAAAACAATTTTGTTTTAGTCACCCCACCACTAGTCATTTTAAGTTCAGCTATAGTATGACCAATAACGTGATGAAGATAACTAAACAACGGATCGTTCATTCTTGTAGCTTTCGTTTTATTGTAAGTCATATATTGGTCATTACCAATTTCTTGTCAAAATATTTCATCATTGTAATTTTCTGGAAATTGCGTAAAACCGTTTAAAAAATTGGATTGATGGGTCTCTTGAACTATATATAAACCCATCAAAACACCAAACTCGGTCACATAATAATTACGTGACACTCCCCCCTCGAGCACGATACTAATAGCATCGTTATCACTGTTAAAAAATATATAAGTTCAATGACATTAATATATATATAATTCAAATAAATTGGTATACCTAAGTTATGGTTATTTGAGTCAATTAAATGTAGAGAAAAACTTCAAACAAAGCTTCTTATATTGTGGGGCCACTAATTGCAAAAAAATCTGCTTTACGGCTCGTTCATCATGTTACAAGCACGAGTAAATTCCTCCACGTCCCGTAACAAGCTCCAAGATCTCGAATGTGAAGCCTCAAATTATTTATATAAAAGCTTTTAAAGCCTTTTATATTCATCTGATTCTCGACGAAACTAAAGCTAAGGATGATTCGAAGCACGAACCGACGCTGTATCTTGACGTGAACTTGAAGTCATTATCTAAAATAATTACAAGCAGTGACAAAATAAAGAAAATATATATATAGAACTAAATTGTATTATAATAATAATAAACCAACATTTGTTTTAATAAGAAAAATAATAAGAAGATGATGAAGGTAAATTTTGTGGATGCGGTGAAGAAGATGATGTGAATAGTGGTATAAATTGAGGTGAATAAGATGATGGTGAAGAAGCAAGATGATGGTGAAAAAGCAGGTGAGGATGATAGTATATATTGAGTGGGTTCGGCTGGGCTAGCAAACAAACATTTTTTGAGTTGTCAAATCAGAAACCATAATCGATCGTTTCCTTTAATGCAAATGACCATTTGCAAAAAAACAAACGATTGTTTACAGCCATACAAACCACCGTTTAATTGGTCAAAAACGACCGTTTACAGACATAAAAACGACCATTTACAAACATAAAAATGACTGTTTACAGTCTTTAGTCACATCGATGGTGTATAGAACAAAAATCCCTTATTACAGCTCTTTGATTAACTCGTTTACTACTTGATTGCTATCTATTAAAGTGATGTTTAGATTAATGGGTTAAATATGTTATGCTTGGTTTTAATGATTTTAAGGGTGTTTTGGCTAGGATTGATGTATTTTTTTAATATAAATAGATACATGATTTGTGTTTGGATTGAAGAATTGACATTCCGAACACGTTTACGACTTGATTGCTATCTATTATCATTCATTCAGACATGTTTCCAGTGTTATTTTTATTGATTTGACTTTACTATGTCAGTTTGCGTAACAACTTTTTTCAGCATTTTCATCATATGTTTTATCAGTTATATTTTATTTTTAAATTATAAAGATAAAAGTATAAAATAAATATAAGTTTATAGCGGATATGATGTGGATAAAATCAGTGTTAATGTACACTTAAGTAATATTCTCACATTACTTTAACACTAAATTAGTGATAAATAGTTATAAACAAATTATTTTAATTGTGATTATGTTGTCTTTTCCCCGATAAATATGTAATAACTTTAAATTTAAAATTTCTAGCCGGCCCATAGTTGGATTTAAATACAGCATCAAGCCATCAATCAAGGCGGCATTGGGCTTTTTAGTAAAAGAAACTTACAACCTCTAAATGACTACTAAGTACTAACTATCTATGCTTTTTGGGTAGGCCCACAAATAACCCACTAGACCAATTTTTGATGGTAGAGGATTAGAGGAATATGATTCTTTGATTGAGATGCAAGTTTAGAATGAAAATTTCTATCTAGAAAGTGTAACGAAGATAATCCTCTTGTTTTAACGCACCTTTGAGGACCCTAATCATGACGGAGTTGGATTGTTCAAAGCAGTGTAAAGCTTCGTGACCTCAAGGATTGATTGCTATCTATTATGATAGGTAATGAAGGTTGCGGCCACTAATCCAGTTGATCGTGTTCTTATTGCCTATCATATTCTTTAGTCTGATGACAGACATGCATATTATTTATGTCAAAGAATTATAGTTGTCAACGAAGAGTTTAAAAGTGACTTGTAATCAGATTGGTGATTATAATATAATTTCACCTGTCAAATCTTCTGTTTTCAACTTTATTCATTTTACCTTTTGGTTGAGACCATGAGAAATTGGTATGTACCCTTTGTTCCTTACGTCAAAATATTACTTTCAAAACCTCATAACTGTAGATAGTAAACCTTAGGTAAATTACCAAACTACCATCAATTAAATGTCAACTAATTTGGTATTAGTGATGACTTTGATGTTGCCTAATCTCTAGTAGATTACCACAAACCCACTTACCACATACCAAACTCCAAACCCAAATGTACACACAAAGAGCCAAGGGCATATTTTGGACCCCTTCTAGACAACATTTAATATATGTTTTAAGTTCAACTTTTAAGTTTTAAATGTAAAATCACTTAGGGTTGTGTGCATATGTGGCCCCCAAGTGGAAGTCTTTTAACAACACCTGCAAATTGAAAGGGTGTTGACTTTTGGGGCTCTTTAAAATATGAAATCATAAAGTAAACCAAAAGGAAAAGTCAAAATCATTGACGTTATCCCCTGCTTTGTACCTAATGTCAGTTTCTTCTTATTTGGCTTCAAATTACCAAACAATTCCACAGGACAAATTGGTTGACCAAATTGGTTGACCTGCTAAAGAATTTGACTTGGTTGTGGTTTAAACAAAAGTGTATGTTTGTTCAATACAAAATATCAATCAAGTATATCTAAAATATGCATCTAAATCAAGTTGGGATTCAAAATAAAGTGAATGAGGATAAGACTTTTGTTAATCATAATAACTTTATTATACGTTCATATAAATCATTGAATGCTTATCATATGCGTCAATCATTAACCCGTATGAAACCATTCATTTTCAGGTCCACAAGTTTAAATCAACGGCTTTTTATTTGCTTAATCGCGTGAAGCTTTAGTTTAGTCAAGTTTTCAGTTTTGTCAAACGACGAGTTTCAAATTTCACAAACTATGTTTAATGGAAGCTTGAATTCCAATTTACGAAAACTTGATACGGGCTATCTTTGTATCAAGACAGCTATCAGTCGATTGCTTAGATATATATAATCATACCAATACATGTGCCATTCATGAATATTATTAGACTTGTTAACTGTCATGGGCTGCCCCGTCCTAAAAAATCCATAGGTGACAATATAGCTCACGAATCACCCAAACCCAAAAAGTAAGGTTCAAACTATTATTTTTGTCCCAACATCATATTATGCTTGGACCCTGGTCTGGGTTCCAATAGACTACCTTGAAGTGATTATACACTTATACCTAGTTACATACCCTTTATACAAATCTGATCAAATGATGAAACATAATGGTATTCTATATAAAAACAATCATAAAAAATTAATCTTTTATTTACAAAATAATTACTATCAACTATGAGATCAAAATCAAGATCTCTTGAGAAACTACCATACTCTAAAACCATATCATCTTCATCTTCATCTACAACTAATCTTTCAATCTCTTCTACTTCATCATCTACATTCGATCTCTTCTAACCGCGATCCAATCGTCTTCGTCGTTCCAATCGATCAAACTCAAATCACCACCTTCAACCAACCTCCTCATCCTCTCCGCCGGAGAGTCGCCGGAGAAACCACCCATCTCCGTCACCTCCAGCGACCCTTCAAACGCCGGCAAACACTCCCAAAACCCCTGATCCAATACACTCGTTGGCGAATTTCGTGTTTCTGAGCTCCAATTCAAATCATTCAAATGATTCAAATCACTAACAAACGGATGCTGCAAAAGCTCTTTAACAGTCCACCTTTCGTTAACATCTTTCTTCAAGCATTTGTTCAAGAAATCTTTACAATCCTCCGGTAAACATATGGGAATCTCCGGCGACTCGCCGGAATATCCGATTCTGTATAAACAACTCACCGGATCTTTCATCTCCGACCATGGGTTACACCCTGTTGCCATTTCGATCACTGAACATCCTACAGCCCATACATCTGCGGGAAACCCCTGTTCTTCACCTCGTGCAACTTCCGGTGACATAAACGCCGGTGTACCGGAAAATTCACAAGCTTTTCGTGTTTTCATTGTCGTTGTTGTCTTTATGGTGTTTTTCGCTGTTTTCGCACACCCGAAATCCGCGATCTTGACACCATCATCACAAATCAACAAATTCCCACATTTGATATCGCAATGCACGAGATTATTACCATGAAGATACTCCAACCCAAGAAGAATCTGATGGGTATACGATCTGATCACAGAATGATCAAGTGATCCACCTGATTTCTTGATGAAGTCGGAGATTGAGCCACCGGGGGCATACTCCATGAGCAGATTAAACATGGGTTTGTTGTCGGAACAACTGAAATCAAATCCCATGTATTTGATTATGTGTTTGGAGCTTAATTTTGAGAGAAAGTGTTGTTCTTTCTGCAAGAACTCTGAGGTTGAAACGTCGGTGGACTTAACGGCGATGAGGTCGCCGGAGACGGTGGTGGCGACGGCGACGGCGGCGGAGGAGCCCCGGCCGACGATGGGGCCTTTTTGGTATTGCATTGTTGTGAGAGAATTTGAAGTGTGTGTTTGGGGTTTATGAGGAGATGTGTGTGTGTGTGTATATATATATATGCATAGATGATAGAACACAAACACATGTTACAACGAGGTTTGATTTTTGTGACAGTTGGGGTCTTTTATCTGTTTTATATTCTATTGAATTTTGAATAATATAATGAATTTACTATTTATAAGTTATGCTTGTGGAATAGAATATGCGAGATTGGTTAAATGGTAAAGAAAGGGTAATGTATATTGTATTGTGGATGTTTTTTTATAGATTTAGGTGTGTTTAGTTTTATTATAAAATTTAAAAATGTATAGCAGATGAGATTTTTTTTTGCTTAAAGTTGGTATAAATTAAAGTGGATGAATATTTTATTGGCTCACAAATATTGTTTAAAATTTTGTGGCTTAAGGAGAAATGTTAAATAGTGGAAGTAATGTTTAGATATGTTATCAATACTAAAGACAAAGTATTTGGATATGGTGAACAATGAAGAGGAATTACGAGTAAGTTAACATAATAAAGAAAACCTTAACTAACTCTACAAATATTAATACGAGTATGATCACACTAAATCATATAAGTACATAAAAAATTCTTTTATATTTAAAGCATGTTACAAATTACTTACTGATATAGCTCATGATGCTTAGGGCATCTCCAACAAAAATTTACTTCGAACACCACAAGCACAACATGTCAGATTAATTCAAACACTATGTTATCCATCAAACCCTAAATCCTTTTTCAACAAAAAAAATATTGAAAAAAATAGAAATACGTATTATATAAATGATGCGAGGGTGACATCAAGTAAATTTGACCCTAATCGGATTTTCATATGAGAGGCAAACAAACGTCTTAATTTTTGCTCCTCCAAAGTAGTGGTGTTCGCCTGGTTTTATCACATCATGTCTAACTCCATCCGCTTTCTAGATATTAAGGTGTATATGCGATAAGTCATGCCATATTAACTATATATGCGATGGTAGACGTGACATGTCATGTCTCTCATAAAAATATAATTATATAATTGGTTTTATTATAAATTGAATTTGTTAGAACAATCACATTGGAATCTCTAAAAATATGTAAATGTCTTTTTTATTATAAATAATGGTTTTGAGTGTAAGAGAGAAAAAATATTATAATTCCTTTGTATATTTGAGGAAATGTTGTCCAACTCTAATAAAACTTTTAAATATCTTTTAAAATGATTATAAGCAGTGAAGAAAAATATAAAAGTAATTATAATGTATCAAATTATTATTTAATTAAAAATAAAAAGAAAAATAAATCTTTTTAATATAGTTATATAAATAAAAATAAAAATCACGCTATAAATACTTTTAATACTTCTAGATTAATCAAACATAAAAGGTGAATAATATTAAACGAGGAATCATTCTCGTTCCATCCAATGAGCATTTCTAATGTGTAATTTAAATTAAAATTATAAATAAAATAAAATAAAATAAAAGAATAATGGATGAGTTGTGATGAAGCGCGTGGCAAAAGGTAATGGGCTATAGAATGACAACTCCGACCGACGGTGGTTGCCGTAAATATTAAATTAAAATATAATAAAAATGAAACCTATTTTACGTTCACATGAAGAAACACGTGACAGCACGTGTTCAATTACGCGTATGTTGTGGCTCCGATACGAGGGAAATTGGATTCACAACGTGGTGCTTGTTATTCGTTTTAACCAATGTTGTTATTATTTAAACTTGTTTATTAGTCGGACCGGTTGTAACGATATAAAAAAACATAAAATAGCCGGAAGATATTTGGGTTTTGGTCAGTGGTATCGGGGTTTGTTGAAACTGTATATTTTTTAGTGTTTACGGGTAGACTAATGATGTGAATTTAGTAATAGGTTTATAAAGTGTGTAAGTTTGTCATTTGAAAAAATAAAAATAAATAATAAACTCGATAACTTGAGCAACACTATTTCATATGTATAAGCATTTTAAAATTATTTTAGAGTAAATTATCATTTGTATCCCTAACGTTTGTTCATTTTAACCACTTGCATCCTTAAGGTTTCAAAATTGTCATCCGGCCCCTAACGTTTCATGTTATCTTCATTTGAGTCTATACGTTTTATTTTTACTCCATTTGAGTTCAAATAAGTAACATTGTTAAGATTTCTATTAAATTTATTATTAAAAAGACGAAATTACCCTTAATATTAAATAATAACATAAAAAACCTTGCGGGTCCCGTTCATCAACATCATCTTCTTCAAATCACCATCACCACAACCACCCCCATCACTACCACCATAACCACCTGGTCATCACCATGACAACTTCCTATCACGACCACCATCGCAACAGCCCATCACCACCACCGCAACCACTATCACCACCACGGTAGCCCCATCACTACCATCGCAACCCCATCACTACCATTGCAGCCCCATCACTACCGCCACAGTCTCCATCACCACCAGCGTAGCCACCCATCATCACCATCGCAACCCCTATCACCACCATCGCAACAACGATCACCACCACCGTAGCCCCATGACTACCACTGTATCCCCATTACTACCGCCACAATCCCCTATCACCACCACCATAGCCACCCATCATCACCACTGCAACCCCTATTAGCACCACCGCAACCCCTATCACCACCACCACCAAAGCCGCCCATCACCACCAACACAACCACTATCACCACCACCGTAGCCCCATCACTACCACTGCAGCCCCTATTACTACCGCCACAACCCCTATCACCACCACCGTAGCCACCCATCATGTCACACCCTCAAAATCCACGTGCGGAGTTTAACCGCGAGGCGTGTGAACAAACCAGGATCACAGTCAATAGTTACTCAGAACGACTCTATATGCAACAATAAACCAAATCAACCAAAGTAAAAACTTGAAAACTGTGCGGAAGCGTATAATAAAAACAACCCAAAGAAATAGAAATGTAAAATGTGGCAAAACATGTGCCAA
>BJCM01210022.1:0-27478 GCA_018326385.1 Flaveria bidentis | reverse complement strand
AATTATCTATAATTATATGATATGGTATGTTATAATGTGTTTGATTATTTATTAATTCTTTTTTATCAATGAGTTTTGAACAAGCAAGTTACACCCAAAGATACTTTGTTCTTCTGAAGATATCTTGTTCTTCCAAAGGCATTTGTTCTACCAAAGCTATCTTGTTCTTTCAAAGCTATCTTGTTCTTCTGAAGGCATTTGTTCTTCCGAAGCTATCTTGACTTGTACTTTAGAGCTGTTTGTTTATCTGCAGAAGATATTTGGATGATTGCATTTGTAAGAAACATATCTACAGAAGAACAAAAATGTCCATCCGTAGATGTTTCTTACACATAGTCAATTCCACAAATTGACCAAATATAATGTTTTACCTGCAAACATATATATAAATCAACACAAATAAGAGTTAAACTATATACATAATGCATACATCAAAATAATGAATTAAATCATTCATTAAAAATATTAATTAAAGTTCTAAGCCTATTCAAAATGATCTAGATCTATAGTTCCTAGATCTTACAAAGAGCCTCAAGTTTCAATAAACTCTAAGCTTGATGCAATCATGAATATGATGGTGGAAATTAAGAAGGAATACTAGTTAAGAGACAAATCATTCGAGGCTTTAGTTAAGAAAGTTAGCCAACTCACTAAGGATGTAGCTTAATTAAACGGGAGCAGTGTTAGTTAGATCATGGCATCATAGTTGATGTTGATATGATGGAAGAGGTTATCGATTGTTCAGAGCATGACTTGGGAGGTTTCAAGTTAAAAGAAGATGCAATACCTCCAAAAGGGCTAAAGCCTAATGTAGATCTAGTTTATCACGACCATTCTTCTGTGCTTATTACTCCAACCACCAAAGTTGGGGAAGAAGATTTGAAGACAAAGATGAAGAAGGTTACACCAATGTACATTGGACAAGTTTTAAAGAAGTGGCTCTGCAATAACTACTTTGCTTACATGTCAATTAGTAGGAAACTATTATTGAATTGGCATGTCAACTATCGATTGTTTGTTGGGAATTCATAGGTGATGTTCTCTTAAACCACCATAAAGTATATTAGGTAAATTTCAATTAGTATGCTTATTTTCTTTAAGCATACTTCTCACCATTCCTATGATGGTTTGGTTTTTACGTTCCACCACACCATTAAGTTGAGGTGTGTGTGGAACCGTAATTTCTCTCCTTATTCCATGGTCATCATAGTAGGCATTGAATTCTTTTAAACAAAACTCTCCTCCTTTGTCAGTTTGAAGCACTTTAATAGCACAATCACTTTCTTTCTCTTCCATCTGTTTAGAGAGTTTAAATTAGCCAAATGAATCTCATTTGCTAGAAATAAAGTACCCCATGACATTGTTGAGAAATCATCTACCAACAAGAAATAATAAAAACTTTATCCAAGGCTTTGGACCTGCATAGGACTATAAAGGTCAGCATGCACAAGTTCAAGTCTTTGTGTGCCCCTCCGAGAGTGAGAGGTAAAGGACATACAAGACCTTGATTGATAAAATGAAGTTATACCCTATTCTTTGAAGTTGAGATTCGATCCTTGCAAACAACCTTGACACTTTGCTAACTTTCTTATTTGTGGAAGACCTTTGACAATGTGATGGTCTTAGAGTAACCTCATGCCATCAAAATTTAAGTGGGCATAACTTTGATACCAAAGGTGAGAGTCGGTGTTTGAGTCAACAATTGTTACTTTAGGAGAAAGAGTTATTACCTGAGGTGATGACACATCAAGGAGAAACATGTTATTTGTTGGGTTAATCTTAATAGAATATGAATTTGGGTCGTTAGTTTTAGGTTACGGTTTAGTTGGATCTTTGATTTGGATGTTGAGTCAATAAAAGTAGTTGGGTCATGTGCACGTATGTGAAGTCATTAAATGAATTAGAAGTAGTCAGCAAGTGGGGTTGATATTTATGGTCATATTTGACTTAGTGGGAGATGGTTCCAAGTAATTAAAAGATAGTATATTTGTTATTTGAATATTTATGCAACATTAAGCTCATTAATCAATTAGAAAGTTTTTTAGCAAAATATATTCATCTTCTTCATATCTTTACTTGTGTGTTTTGAGTGTGTTTTATTTGGGCCAGAACTAGCATTTGGTATCCGAGCGTTCGGGTTGAAAAGGATGTTTTGAGAGTCGTGTTCCGAGAGGGGGTGCAGCCCTTTGCTGCAAGGCAAAAAGGCAGCAGCAGGAATAACAGGGCTGAAGACAAAGCCAGAGCGATTCATCGTAATTGTATGTGATTAGATCGAAAGAAGGTCTCCTTGAAAGTAAGTAAGTAAGAAAGAAAAGGCGCCACAAGAAAGAGAAAAATGAAAGAGGTTGTGTCGCTTAGTAAGAAAGAAATAAGGCATTGCGAGCAAGAAAGTGACTCATGCGGTAAGAAAGAAAGAGCCGCATTGATTAAAAGGAAGAAAGAAAGCCAATGGAATGAGAAAGAAGAAATATTATGTTGCTGATTACGAAGAAAAGAACAAATTTGAAGACCAGGTCACCTAAAATTTAGTACTGGTGAAAGGCTGACGATAAGAGACCGAAGCCTTAATAGATCGAACGGCTTTAAAGAAAGACCGAAGAACTTATCGATTTCAATATCTCATGAATGCGTTCATTCAAAGTGTGTTTATGATGATTTTGAGGTAGGAAACATAATTTTTATGATAGTTAGACAATATATAGTTTTTATTTGAACCTACCATATATATGATAAGTGACGGGTGACTTTATGCATTGGATCGAAAATGCTAATTGATTTAGATGATGGATTGTAGCAGAAATTCAATCCAGAAAGATCAAACACATAATAATACTTATAAAATGCTTGTATATTGATATGTGTTTTATCAAAATACAATAGTTGGGGGTACAGGGTTCTTATTGATGTGAATCATAAGTGCATGATTCAAAAAGGTTGGCTTCACTTTCTCAACATACAGGATCCGGTCACATACAACATCTTGTATTATGACAAAGGTATTAGATGATGTTTGAGGAGCTAATTAAGATTTATGATTGAGTAGAGGTTGATTATGTTAATATGATTGGTAATTGCTTTGATGGCCTTGATGAATTTGATGATGTTGATAGCTTTGACTTGATGATTAAGTATAGTTGTTCTAGAGAATCTCTTGTTATTTCTTGGTGCATTGATTCTCCTGAGAAGTAGTCATTAATGCCACAATTATAACATTTTCCCTTTATCTTGTCATAACCCAACTTGGTGTTATCATTTAGAGTCAATTTCTTTCCTTTTTAGCTCCCATGGCAATCATAGCCATCTGCCACTAAAGATCCATCTCTTCTAATCAGGATCCATTTCTTCTAGGCCTTTGTGTATAAGATGTGCAAAGGTTAGTCTTTCATAAAAGTATGCTTCTAGGATGGACACAAAGACATTGTAAGTGGCCTTTTGTTTTCCGTTCACATGCTCAGATGGAGCATAAGTTTAATATGAAGCTTGAGTTGAAGAGGACGGCATCTTTAAGGTCTTAGCAAGCTGAGTTGATACAAATTCAAAATTCCTTGAAGAGGATGGTATCAATATACAAAACATTTTTTGCGTATTATCATGTGTTTGATCTTTGTTGTTTGTATTTCCGCTACAATCCATCATTGAAATCAATTAGCATATTCGATTCAAAGCAAAAAATCAACTGGTCAATTGGTATCTTAGCCACGGCTCTTATAATCGAATTGAAACTCTCTGTATGGATCATGGAATTGTCGATTGGTTTACAAATCTGAGAGTTCTATTAGATCTGTAATCAGATTGCTACTACTACTTAAAAATCTTTTAGGTATGAAATTAATACTTTATATAGTAATAAAAATAATATCAGTATAAAATAATAATTATTATTATTAATAGAGTCACAAGTAATATTATTGTTGAATAAATAATGCATAATATATATTTGTAATCAAATCATTTTATTTAATGATATAGTTGTTCGATAAGTTTAAAACAGTATAGATTTATTTATATCAAATTATTTCAAAATTTTATTACTCGTGTTAAAGCTCAATGGCTTAAGAACCATTGTGTAATATGGTAGTAACATTTTCAATGATAATGGCAACTATAACTAAGGATAATATTGCTATACTTTTGTTATAACTAATGATAATTAGCTGCTGCATAAACAAATATTCGAAGAACAATTTGTTAACTAAAGGAATTGGTATTCAAGAACTTTCGTATTTTCTTGTATTAAACCAAAGACGTGCAACATACATATACAGAGAAAACTAAGAAAGGAAATAAATAAACCAATAATAAACTTCCTAAAATATGGGAGCAAAATATATGAAGAGAAATATGCAAGAATATATGCACGTGAATAGATGATTTCCAATACTCCCCCTCAAGTTGGTGCGTGTAGATTTCGAACACCCAACTTGCCTAGTAATGTCCGAAGCAATGGCAACCCGAGCGGCTTGGTCAACAGATCAGCGACTTGGCACTTGGAATTGACAGCCATTGGAGTAATATTTTCTCTTTCACACGTTCACAAACGAAATAACAATCCATTTCAACATGTTTTGTTCGCTCGTGAAAAACAGGATTGTTTGCTATACCACGTGCGGCTTGATTATCCAAAATAATTGTGTAGGATTACCTTGAGGAGTTTCTAGTTCAGTTAGCAACCATCGAACCCATAATATTTCACTGGCACATGTACCCATGGCACAATATTCAGCTTCAGCAGAGGAGCGCGATACAATTGATTGTTTCTTTGATTTCCAAGAAATTGGTGCAGAACCCAATAACAATAAGTACCCCCTTCTTGACCTTCTACTAAAAGGACATCCGAGCCAATCCGAATCACTATAAGCCACTAGATTTACCTTGCCTTCTTTTGGCAAAAGTATTCCTTGCCCAACAGTAGCCTTTAAGTAATGAAGAATTCGAATCGCAGCATCCATGTGAGGTTTTCTAGGATTTCCAACAATTTGACTAAGAATGTTCAAGGAGTAGGCGATATCCGGTCGCGTGGCTTGTAAGTAGAGTAGTCGCCCCATGAGACGCCAATATTGTAGTCCGTCTACCTTTTCTTCTTTTTCACATTTGTCGAGTTTCAATTGGGGTTCCATGGGAAATGAACTGGGGCGACACCCCAACATCCCGCTATCTTCAAGAATGTCTAGAGTGTATTTTCGTTGACTACGTACCAAGCCTTCCGATGTTTTTGCAACTTCAATGCCTAGAAAATACTTTAAAGTGCTAAGATCCTTAATACTAAACTTGTTGTCGAGGCGAAGCTTTGTTTCTTCCATCCATGTCTCATTATTACCCATAATGATTACATCATCTACATATATGATAATTCCCACAAATTTGCTACCATCCTTATAAAGTAATAAAGAGTGGCCTGCCTTCGACTGCTTGTATCCAAGTGTGGTTAGAAAGTTGGTAAATTTGTGATACCAATTTCGAGAAGCTTGTTTTAGACCATAAATGGACTTTTGGAGCTTGCAAACTCTTGTTTCGTCTTTGTTAGCAAAGCCTTGAGGTATCTTCATATAAACTTCCTCTTCAAGATCTCCATGTAAAAATGCATTATTAACATCGAGTTGCTGAATTTTCCACCCTCGTTTAACTGCAATAATGAGAAGAGTTCTTACGGTTATTAACTTAGCCATTGGTGCAAAAGTATCAAGATAATCGACACCTACAAACTATGTGAAGCCCTTTGCCACAAGCCTCGCCTTGTACCTCTCGACGTCTCCATTTGGTTTGAACTTAATCTTATACACCCATTTGGAATCGATGGCCTTTTTTTTCCTTTCGGTAAATTTTCAAGGGTCCATGTCTTATTTTGCTCAAGAGCTTGGATTTCTTTCTTCATAGCTTCTTTCCACTCTTCCTTGCAAGCTGCTTGTTAATGTTTTGGGCTCATCATGAGTTTTGATGGCCGACAAAAAGGCCTTATGAATGTTAGAAAAAATTTTATGTGACACAAAATGAGATAAAGGGTGTACTGTGGAGGAACCTTGATCGGAGTCGGGCTTCGTTTTGTTAATCGAAGGGGGGAGCCTCACATCATAATTACCGAGATATTTAGGTAAGTTTCTGTGCCTTCTTTGCCTTCCTTCTTGTGTTTCAACTTGGGTCATAGGCTCTTCTAGAGTCAAGTTGTCAAGTTGAACCATTTCATATTCAATATTTTGCATGTTTTGCATGCTTGGGTTACTAACCTCCTCACCATGATCACGTGGGGTGTCATGGGTAGTAGGATTTATTTCAACATCATCATTTGTCTCATTCAAAGGTTCACTAACTCCCCTTATCCCCATGTTTTTAGTTTCATGTAGGCATTCATGGCATTGGGTGATAGGATTTGTATTTTCAAAAATTTTTGGTTCTGGGCATAGTGTAGTTAGGTCAACTTTAGAGAATGGAAATGTATCTTCTTCAAATCTTATATCCCTCGTCACTAAAACTCTCCTTTGCTTGAGATCATAAATTTTATATCCCCGTTTTCCGTAGGGATAACCCAAAAACACGCCCGCCTTTCCCTTTGGTTCAAATTTATTTCCATTTGTTTCGGTGTTCCTATAGTAGGCCAAGCAACCAAACACCCGCATGTGATCATATTCAGGAACTCAACCAAATAAAATTTCATATGGGGTTTTGTACTCACGGATTTAGATGGAAACCGGTTTACTATGTAAGTGGCAGTTAACACACACTCTCCCCAAAAAATGATGGGAAGGATAGCTTCAAACCATAAAGCTCTAAATGATACACAGTACTAAGATTTGGGGTTGGTTTCATTGCTAAGACTTGTGTTTTAGTAACTCCGAACTAATCATCGAGTCCCAAAAAGAATTCATAAACCCTCTCTTTCTCCTTCAATTCTTTTAGCCTTTTTCCAAGTTTACATATGCAACCATCACATGTACAATGAGGCGTCGGTAAAACAGATTCCATTTCATCCCACAAGCTTCACAACTTTGTGAAATAAGCACAAACCATTAACCCGTGTTGTTGAGTGCCGGCCAAAGATTGCTTTAGTTCATATGCCTTGGGAGCACTTTCTTTCCCAAAATGTTCCTGCAAATCATTCCAGATTTCAGCCGCTGTCTTCGCATATTTTACGCTGCCACGAATTTCTTTTTCCATTGAAGTCGTTAGCCATCCTTTGATCATCACGTCACAACGCATCCAGGACATGTATTGGGCAAAATCCATACTTGGTTTCTTGAGCGTGCCATCGACAAATCCAGTCTTGTTCTTCGCGAAGAGGAATTTCAACATCTCGGCAGCCCAATCGCTATAGTTTTTGTCGGTGAGAAGGTCATTTACATGTAGTTGTTTAGGATAATCGGAAGCATGTAGGTAAAAGGGAGATGTATGATCAATTACTTTCTCGTCGGTTTTGGTTTTTGAGGTTTCTTCTCCGACCATTGAGATAACCGGTTGTCTATTGTTATGGTTGGGATCGGTATTGCTCTGATACCATAAAGGAATTGGTATTCAAGAACTTTTGTATTTTCTTGTATTAAACCAAAGACATGCAACATACATATATAGAGAAAACTAAGAAAGGAAATAAATCAACCAATAATAAACTTCCTAAAATATGGGAGCAAAATATATGAAGAGAAATATGCAATAATATATGCACATGAATAGATGATTTCCAATATTAACTATTTGGCAGGAAATTTGTTTATGTTAATTTGTTTAATAAATGAATGAACATGAACAAGAACAAGAAGTATGTGTTCTGTAAGTTAAACAAACGAAAATGAACAGAGGTCGCGTTCATTCATGAATGTTTGATAACATGTTATTTTTGTTCGTTTATGTTTGTTCTTTTAAAGATTTTGTGTTTTATATTTTTACTTTACTCGTTATACTTTAAATAAAATGAAACTATTTTAATACTATATGTCTCCACCAACATCTTCAATTTGAACATTGTTAACTTCAATTTACACTAAAGCTCGAGAAACTTGTTAATTTTTGTGTTAATTGTATTTATGGTAAATATGATCCGAATATTATGTAAAGTTTGTGTTAAAACTTAAAAAGAATTCACTTATGTTCATATATATATTTTTGTGTTTGTTTATGTTCAATAATATTTGTTAAGTATTCATGAACAGTTCATTAAGGGAACAAAAACAAGAAATATCATTTCATTAAGAGAACACAAACACGAAATATTGTTCGGTAAGTGTTCGTAAACAGTTAATGAACAACATCATTTTCTCAATGAATGAACACAAATAATATACTTTTCATGTTCGTTCGGTTTGTTTACAATCCTAATGATAATATTGAAACAAATAGGTACAATTTACAACCCCTCAATTATCCACAAATACAATAAACTAACTAAATAACTTACTTAGGGCAATCAATCCTCACTTCAAGTTACTACAAGTTGCAAGATCAACCCATCTAGCTTACAATGTGAGTTCATAACCCCTTTTCTTTTGTATATTGGGGTGGAAACATGTTATCAAACTAAGAATTCGAATTCTAAAGTCAAAACTAGTCTTATGCAAATTTAATTATAAACATTCTAACACTAATAAAACTAAAGTGATTTTACATGTTGCTATATTTTATGACACTTTTTACTACATACTTCCTCTATTTTTCTAATCTACACAACGATTAACTTTGGGGAAGCCATGAGAGTACGTAGATAGATCTATTGGCCTGACAAGCCCATTAGGTACTCGGGTTGATACATGCCAATCAATATTGAGCGTCCTTTGAGTCGGTGTTTTCTTTTTTACTTGGAAGGAGCTAAATGTTCAGAAACTGCGTACTAGACAAACAAACTATTAGACCTATTGTGTTAGGGGGTTAGACGGGAGGGCATTTGATCACTAGGGTTGGTTGTGGATTCATGTATAATAACTTAATTACTTGCATTTTAAAAACTATTTTTTGGTTTGTACATGGTTATCTACTATATGTATAATGCTAAACCTATGTTCTCACCAACTTTCTAGTAGAGATATTTTAGCATGTTTTCAAGTAGTGAGAAAAAAAGATTGCTACTTTGCTCACGCTAGGTTTTAAAGACAAGTTTAGTTAGACCTAGTTAGAATTTCAATGAAATGAAGACCAATTTGTTTGTTTGGTTTATTTGTTTTTAGAATGGGTTTAATAAGTAATTTCCTTTAGTAATATTTATCTTTGTGTTATAATTCAATTTCATTGCTCTTGGTATTTCCGTTTTAGCCGAGGGTGTGATAAATTTTCTCCTTGTAGATTTTGCAAATATTTTATACATGTACCTACACTTATTTAGAAATTGGTTTGGAGGATAAATGGGGCTTTTCCAGCAAACCTATTAAAGCCGATGAACTCTGACTCATAATAGTTGACTGACTATTAGCAACCTTTGCCCATGTAAATGGAAGATGGAGTTGGACTCGTATTTGCCGACGGTGGTGGTTGCTGATTGTGATGGTTAGGATGATAAATGGTGATGGTAGAGGTAGGGTTAACGATTGTGTGAAAGGTGGTGAACATGTGATAAGGTTCACAAATAGTTAACCGGTCAGTGGAGGGTGGTGGTGGTCGTGGTGGTGATGGTGATTTGTGGAGTCTAGATTAAAGGAAAGAAGAGTGGAAGACAATAAATGGATGCAAGTAAGGCTATAATGGTTATTTCTTAAAAATCTAATAGAAAATTTAATATTAGTTAGAGCTAGGGGTAATTTTATTATAACTTGACATATTTAATGGGTATCTTTTAACAAAATGATACTTAAGGACTAAACTTGAAAATCAACATTACCACACCGACCATTTATGTAATTAAATCTAAACCTTAATTTGTAGAGTATAAAAAATGATAAAAAGTTAATTAAATGAAAGGTCTGTTTGCTCGGGCATGTTTTCACTCTTGGTACCCAGGTTTGAAAAATTAGAAGTTTGGTTCAAAGGTGTTTGTGAAAACATAACATAAAAGGTCCATGACGTGGATGAAAATAATCTTTTTCCGTTAATTTTCAAAAAAGTACTAAAGTACCCTTTGCGGAAACTTAAAACACACCACTGTATACCACCACCATCCCCACCACCACAAGTCTACAACCACTAACCCTAACACCATCAGTACGCCATCACCATCCCCATTACCACCATCCCTAACACCATCGGAAAGCTATCACCATCCCTGTTACCACAGGTTGCAACCACCATCTCCAACACCATTAGAACTCCACCACTATCCCACCACCACCGGACTGAAACCACTATCTCCAACACCGCGAGTCGCCACCTCGAATCCAATAAATGTTAAGGCTACAATGATGGTGACGGGTGATGCTTTTGTTGCCACAGATCTACCATGTGATGATTTTGTGGTGCTCCGCGTAACATCCGT
Organism: Flaveria bidentis; assembly: GCA_018326385.1. Classification (NCBI taxonomy): domain Eukaryota; kingdom Viridiplantae; phylum Streptophyta; class Magnoliopsida; order Asterales; family Asteraceae; genus Flaveria; species Flaveria bidentis. Next base: position 17,094 of record BJCM01210022.1, on the reverse strand, counting down.
CAATTTTGAAAATAAAAAACCCAAACCCGAATCCGTTTGAATCAATTTTAGAAACCAATTCATTAGTTAGCTTATTTAGTTAATTTTAATCTTTCAAGTACAATAATTATATCATTTATTCAATTCTCATTTATCAAATCATTTAGAAATCTATAATAAATTTTATAATTTATAAAATAAAATTTTATAAATTTATGAGGTTTATTTATAGAAATAAATAATAATATTTCAAAGTTTATAAAAAACTATAATGTTATATAAGTTTATACAGTTTAAGGTTAACTTTGATATTTAATTAAAACATAAAGTTAATTTTACATTAGAAAATTTTAGGTTATATAAGTTTAGGGTTTATTTGGTAATCTTTGAAACTTAATTCAAAAGTTTGTTACATAAAATGATAACAACTCAAAATTTAGGGGACCAAAGTGTAACTTTAGTTAAAACCCAAACCAAACTCCCTCCCTTCCATCGTTTCCCCCTCTTTTTCCGGCCACCTTCTCCGGTCGAGTTCCGGTCAGCTTAACACACCCAAAACGCTCAATTAAAATGCAATTAAACTATATTAAACATCTCTTGAACCCGTTACGAACCAAAGATCCGTTTCAATTTGAATAAAATGGTTGTTATCTTCACCAAACTCGAAACCGAACCCGCATTAATAATATTGAAACCAACTGATTTGAAACGGACTGAATCAAGTTTTTATAGTCGAGGCAAAACAATGAATCGACACTTGAATCTATACCAGCATCTAAATTCATTTGAAAGCATCTAAAGACCCCTATCAATCATCACCCTTTAATCGACATGCAACTCATTCGTTCGTTTCCTTTGGAGCATCATATCTTTTAATTGAATGAGGAATTACAACTATTATCACCATAAGAAGCTTCACAATCCTCGAATTGGAGCAAATCATCCCAAATCAACTCCATTCGATAACACCTCGATCGTGGCTGTTTTTAACTTGTTCCACTCAAAACAACATTAACCCAGGAAATTCCCCACACACACACAATCGATTTCATGTGCAAAGCAAAAGCCCCATGTTGATTTCTATCAAAAATGTTGAATTGATGTCAATTGGATTCAATCCGATTTCTGGGGTTCTTGTAATTTCGGGATTCTTTAATTAATGTATTTATATAATTCTCTTTGGAAGTTAAACAGATTCGGGCCTCTAGCCCACCGGTTAACAATACCCGCAAACACACAGGAGGTCCCGGGTTCGAACCCGAGTATCAAATTATTTTCTAAACCTTTTCCTTTTATAATTAAATTACAGAAAATAATATTACTCTATTAAATTAAAATAAAAATTATGTTAATAATTATCCAAAAATTATTAATTTAATTTTTAAAATTTTAAAACAAGATAACCTTCTATTTTTATTTAAAAACAAATAGTTTAATATCATAAAAACTATGACAAAAATTATTTAAATATTATCTTCTTAGTACTTTATAAAATGGTCTTTAAATCAAATAAGTTATCTTAATAACTTATTTGAATAATTGGTCATTCAATTGATTATTTTGATCATAAGTTAAATAATTACTAAATTAATTATTTACTTTCCACATTTTAATACTCAATCTTTATTCTATCAGTTATTACAAATTAAATATTCGAGTAATATTTAATTATTCAATTTTACTAACGATTCATATTCGTTTTGATTATTTAATCAATTTATTCAATCTTTATGGAATCAAAATATAATTAGTTACATTATTGTATTTAACCTAATCATCAAAACCCTAAATTCCAATTGAAAACTCTAAATCACATTTGGTCGTTAAATCGTATCTTTATTCTAATCAAACACAAAATCTTAGGTTGAATCATGAAGAAATCATTCGAGCAAACCTTATTCTCTTATTTTAAAGTGCGTCTTAGATCAGGTGAGTTTTGCATGCCCCTTGTTTACTTTATTTCACATCTTTTGGGGTGAAACATGTTAATCTTATAAACATACACTTGTAACACATCTTGATACTTGTAATGCACGAGTAATTCATTTATAAACTTCTCATGGTTATTTGAGATATTTATGAGCATTATATGATAGTCGTCTTGTAAACAATTATTAAATATTGCTAGCCTAGCGACGTCATAGATATATGGGTCTGACAAGCCTATTTGGTGCTAAAGCCGAGGTTATTGTTGGCTCTTGATGACGTATGACTTGTTCATCATGGGAACTAAGTACACTTAGCTAATTGTTATAACTTGTAATGGATATATTTGTCAATGTTTGATTGTATCATTAGGCTATCTATATTCTTGCATTTCTTAACCTATAACATGAATTGCCTCTTAAACGTTGTTTTCATACGTATGTACAAATTCATGGGAACTCACCAACATTATATATTGACCCTTTATTTTTAACATGTTTCAGGATTGCTACTTGAGTACTTCTTCTTGATCATATAGGACTTGAACTTAGTTTAATTAAATATTTTATGTTATTGTTTAAATCTTTGTTGTATTGTAATGACTTAATTTTGTCAAGTATTATTCAATGAAAAATGATATTTAATATTATTTCAACTTATTTAATTCCATGAGTTATGAACAATCGTTTCACATTCGTCGGCCCCAATGATTCTGCCGTAGATCTGGATATGACACTCCGTGAGTAAGAATAAAATAATGGTGGTGGGTTACGGTGGTGGACTGTAGTGATGGGTCGAAGATGAAGATAAAGGGAGGGGGGGATTGCGGTGGTGAGGGAGAGAGAGTTGGGCTGAGGTGGTGAGGGAGAGAGAGTTGGGCTGAGGTGGTGAGGGAGAGAGAGTTGGGTTGTGGTGGTGGGTGGTGCCGGTGGGGGTTAGGTAGGATGGTTGTGGTGGTGGCAGTGATTTGGTAGAATAATGAGAGTTAGAGTTTTAAGGTTGAAACTGAAGTTGTGGGTCACATTTTTTATAAATATTGATTTTCTAATATTTATGGTGGTATTTTGGTCGTTTTACTAGGACTTAACGAAAAAAGATAACAGCTATCCACATCAGGGATCTTTTGTGTTACGTTTGATAAACATTTATACCGATATTGTAAGTTTTTTAAAGCCGAGGATCGAGAGTAATAACAATTCTAAGCACAAATATCTTTTATGTAATTAGACCAAAAAAGACAAATGAAGAACACCAAAATCCAGAAGTGAACGTACACATATACAAACGAACATTTGGCATACAGGCGTGTCACACATACCCGATAGGTGCAGTTCCTCCAATTGAGCTTAAATATGTATAGTGTCAAATGAATATTTTAAAACTTCAGTTTTCTCGTACTAGAGTTTTGTTTGCATATGCATTATTCAATCGTGAAATTCTATTCTATTCAAATGGGTGACCCAGGTCATGTGCAAGCCTATTGTTTTTCGTGTTTTTCTTTCAGGCTCACGTGACAGCACTGTTAATTAATTAATTTGTACGTCTCTCTCCTTAATTCGTATATCAACCCACCCAACCACTGTTAAGTAGTGTTAACTCTTTTCTTCTCTTCAAATCATATCTTCTTTCTGGCGTCTTTACTCTGCTGGTGCTTTTGAATTGAAGGTAATCGATCATATATGTGTATATATCTTCAGTTTAATTACTCTTATGTAGCCATTAAAGCTTTTACTTATCTTTTAGCTTTCTTCACATAATCGTAGGTTATTAACGGATTCTTTATATTTTTACTTATCTTGTTGGTCTCATAACGCTTGGTTTCCGGTTCAAATTCAGACTCTAGTTGACATAATCTTAGCTTATTAACGGATTCTTTAAATTTTACACACATTCTTTGTACGTGTTTATCAGTCATTCAGATTCTAGAAAAGTGTATTCTTTTGCTTTAGATAATCACCTGTGTGAACGTAAATAAATGACTTTATAAGGTGCTAGAATGCCACCTTAATCAAGTTTAGATCGACATCATGTATAACGTGTTGAAATATAAATGACAAAAATTACCATTCATGTTTGAAATTCGAATTTCCTCGGTTTATACTTGCAAGAATTCAAACATTATTAAACTACTTACAACTTATTATAGTTTTCTGTAAGTACTATTATTTTCGTTAGACTGGATTGATTGAATCCATCCATTTTTAAGTACTATAATTAAGTCCTATGTCTTTAGTTTTTGTTTTTGTAACCGGCCACACCACACATATGTTGAAAGTTAAAGTAAAAACTCTGTCATATAAGTCGATAGAAGTCAAACTAACTTGAAGAACATAACTACAAGAAAATGAGATGGAAGTGCATATTTTTGCGTCTTGATTACACACTGTATTTCCTGAGAATTACAGAATGAATGATTGGGAACTGATCACCTATTACTAAGCAAGGGAATGCTTATATTAACAACCTGTGAACAAAGAGTTAACAGAAAAATGCATTACAACCCCTCACTTTTCTAACTATGCACCTGAACTTTGATTGAAGCACTACTTTGACCCAACTTTCTTAGCAATATTTATCACTAAATTTCCAAAAATACAACTTTAAGTAATCCTGAATTATTTGTTTGTTGATTACTTATAAAAAATCATAACAACAGAACAATGTTATAACTTTGAATGGTATTTGTAGTTAGAAAAAAAAATTAAGTGGCTTTAGCAAACATATTTATTGTTTATATTCCCTGTAATATTGTTTAAATCTGAAGGTAGTTGCTTTTCGTTTACTTTGTCCTTAATCAGGAACAATTCCTTTTGTTGCTACTTGTAACTATCTTAGCATTTCCTTGTTAAAAGATTGGTAACAGAAACACAAAGACAATAGTGAATTTTGTGGGAAAACACACCACGACTCTTTTTATTAATATGAACAAAAGACCACACCTTAAACTCTATACAATGACCCTTTTTTATATTACTCATAACCTTAATTCCTATGAAATCACAGCTCAAAAACAGCTGGATGATAGCCTATTCACAACAAAATTATTCTACTTTCCTAATATTTACCTTGACTAACATATTTTATATGATAACTAATTCCACCATCATCTTTCTTGGTTCACCCGTATGCACCCGTGAACATCAAGATGAATTTCTAACATTTTCGCCCTTAATCTTGATGTTGTACCATCTTGGTCTTGAATTTCAAGTAACACGTGTTGTTGATTCACTGTAATTCTTCGACAACTTTCACATCTTAACACCACCATCTCATGAATGTGTAAGAACTTTCTCAGGTTTCATTCATCTTTATATTTGGGGTTGGATATCACATCCCTAAACCTTATTATCTCCATCACAATGATAAAAAATATGACTTGTATATCTTCTTCCTTGGCCACGTCTTCTCTTCTAATTCCTGAAAGTATCACAACTTTTGCTTCAGGTTAGATCAGATTCTTCTTGACTATCTTTGCATCACACAAATAGTAATCTGGTCTACTTTTTTTCTCCTTTTCCTTTGCCATCTCACACAGCAAGCTACTTTTTTTCTTGATTGATCTGAATCACACAAATCTAGTCTCTAGTGCTTCACACACCCCTTTGCTTTCTACATTGAATCACTTAGCTTTTCTTTGACAAAAATCAGTCCCTACAGGCTGATTACTTTCACCCCAGGCCACCTTGTCTCAAGTCAGTCAATTTCACTCGTTGAAATCACATTTCTTCCTAGTTTGATCAGTCAATGATCTTTGAATCTGCTATACATAGCTTTTGTTCTTCTTCTTTGATTGCAACTGGGTTCGTGTCACACGAAAAACTTTCTTGCCTTTTATGTTTCCAAGTTCTTCTCCACATCAACCTGTGTCACACACACTACTCAAACCTAAATCAATCCTTCACAGATTAACTAGCTTCTTTTCCATACCAGTATCACACCTTTATAACTTGTATCACACAGGTTTTCTTCACCCCGTTCGCTGCTTCACACAGTCTCCTCTCCACGTCCGTCTTCCACAGATATAACCTGAATCACACACGTTTTTTTCTACTTAGTTGTGTCACACAACCTGTCTTCAATCGATGATCAGTCACTTATCTTCACCCTGTTTTGATTGCTTCTAGCAACCGGGTCTCACAGCCCTTTGATCTTTCAACAACAACAGAAAAAAAAAACTTCACAAATCTGGTCTGTTGTTTGATTGCTACCAAAAACACAGCCCTTTGATCAGAACCTCACAACAACCTTTATATTCAATCAGCAGCCCTTCAATGGATCTATCACAGATGGTTTAAACCCGTGGTAGGTTCTTCTTCGATCAGTCTATCACAGAACTGATCGGGTGGCCTTCGTTCTACACGTCTTCAATTGTTACTTGATCTCCCTTCACCGCCACACAAGTCTCTTTGATCACTTGCTCTGATACCAATTGTTAAAAGATTGGTAACAGAAACACAAAGACAACAGTGAATTTTGTTAATATGAACAAAAGACCACACCTTTTTATTAATATGAACAAAAGACCACACCTTAAACTCTATACAATGACCCTCTTTTATATTACTCATAACTTTAATTCCTATGAAATCACAGCTCAAACACAGCTGGATGATAGCCTATTCACAACCAAATTATTCAATACTTTCCTAATATTTACCTTGACTAATATATTCTATATGATAACTAATTCCACCATCATCTTTCTTGGTTCACCCGTATACACCTGTTAAAATCAAGATTAATTTCTAACATTCCTGAAGATTAGGATATACAAAGTTTTCAAGTTTAGAATTAGAGAAGCAGAGGATGATTTTCATTGATAATATGTTTTGTTTATGAAGCACAGTGTAAATTACCTTTTAAAAACTATATAATTACCATGTTATTGCTAAAACATATTTATGGTTAACAATATGCATGTGGTACACCCGCTGCTCGTCCTTGTGAGTGTAACTTGTAATATAATTTTGCATATTAATCAAAACCTTATCGAGTACAAAATGGAAATTCAAACAGGTTACAGTAGATCTGAATTACTAAAAAAATGAACCCATGAACCATGTGCAAGCTAATTGTTTTCTTTTGGGCTCTTGCTGACAGCCTACACTGACCCATGTTTAACATCGAAATCATTCTGGGTTTCTAGTATTAGTTCTATCATAAATATTTCATTCCTTCTGTTTATATATATTCATTTGTTTTCAAAACTGCAGATACAGATCTGGAGATGGACTTTGTAACTCCAATTATAACTCCCGTTGTTGAATCATTGCTTGTTCCTACAAAGAAACAATTGGGTTTCTTGGTTTCCTCCTCAAACTATGTTAGAGACATGCAAGCAAAAGTGAGAGAGTTGGATGGTGCTGTAGAAGATATGCATACCCGACAGGTGTCAAATCAAGTGAACAGTCAGATGGTACCTAGTCGCGTCCCGGGTTGGTTGAAAGATGTCGAAGATATCAAAGCAAGTGTGGAGCAAATTCCAACACGTGGAGTTGGATGCTTTAACATAAAAACGAAATACACTGCAGGGAAAAATTATCTGATATTGTCAATCATATAGAGAGACTCATGAAGGAAAAAGCGGAGATGGTGTGGACCAATGAGATAATACCTCTTGCCACGGTTGGTCCTCTAAGACCATCAACGTGTTTTGCAGTTCAGTATAATAACCAAAACCAAGACAAATACAGAATTTGATATTTAATGACGCATTGAAGTTCCTTGAATCCAACAACATTAAGACCCAAAAGATGGCTCTATGTGGCATGGCTGGTGTTGAGGTTGTGGTGTATTAGAGTATTGATCAACCGATGCTTCCACCATACTCAACCAACCTTCGAGCATTGTGTCTTCTTTCATGCTCATTGACTAATGTTAATATATCTTTTCTCGGAGATCTTGTTAACTTGGAGGCACTTAGCCTTGTCGACTGTAATCTCTACAAGCTACCATCTAAAATAGGAAAGTTAAAAAGGCTAAAGATACTTGATTTGACTGAATCTTATTACCATTGTATTGCTGATGGTGTGTTTCAAAACTTGGAAAAACTTGAAGAGCTTTATATGGGAATTTATCAAAACGACATCGATCAAAACGACATCGGTCGTTTCACAGATGCCAATTGTGATGAATTGAAGATCCTTTCATGGAAATTTTCGGCATTAGAGCTCGAATTCTTTCAGAACAAGGTCCAACCGGTTAATGTCTCCTTTGAGAATCTGGAAAGATTCAGGATATCTATTGGGTGTCTATTAGAAAATAACGTCGATGAATATTCTTTCAAAAATACATTGAAGCTTGTGACTAGCACTAGTAAACTTGTTGAATGCAAAATTAATGAGTTGTTTCGGAAAACGGAGATACTTCATCTGGAAGCAAATGATATGAGTTATCTTGAAGATATTCTAATGCATCCTCCCCAAAGTTCCTTTTGCAATTTAAAAGCACTTACTATTTTCAATTGTGTTGGCTTGACATACCTTTTCACAATTTCGATGGCAAAAGTTTTGACAAAACTTGAGAGCCTTGAAATACGGGCTTGTCTTGCTTTGAAATCAGTGATAGACGTTGAGAATACTGAAGCCACTGTGATTACATTTCACAAGTTAAAATTTTTGTCTTTGCAGAACCTACCAGAGCTCATAAGTCTTTGTGCCCCTGTCAATGTGATAAACTTACCACAACTTATGGAATTAGAACTTAAAATTCTCCCAAATATTACTAGCATCTTTCCCCAGTATAATATTAATAATTCTGCAGAGCAACCACTCTTGAACAAAGACCAGGTAAATACATTTCGATTTGATCTTATAGAATGATTTAAGTATTACACGTCATTTTATTAATATATATACATAGCAAAACTATTTTTCTTGAACTAAAAGTCAATATATTGAACACGACTTGATTTTTGTGCAGGTTAAGTTTGAGAAATTGTCAATTAGTCGTATGAATAACTTGAAGGAGATATGGCCATGTGAAATTACAAACAGTGAGGGGGAAGTTAATAAAATTTCCAGTTTGAGAAAGATTGAAGTGAATTATTGTGATAATCTTGTGAATCTTTTTCCAAGCAATCCTATGCAATTACTGATTCATTTAGAAGAGCTTAAAGTTATGGAATGCGGTTCCATTGAAGTGTTATTTAACATAGATTTTGATAAAATTAAGCAACATAACAGTTGCATCTTCTTGAGAAAAATTGAAGTGTGGTATTGTGACAACTTTAGAGAGGTGTGGAGGATAAAAGATGCTAAAGATAACAACTCTAGTCTCCTCATCTCTGCTATTGAACTTATAAGCATCTCAGATTGAAAGAGGTTTAGAAATATAGTGACACCAGCCACCGTTAGTTTTGATATGAGAAAACTTAAGGTCATTGATGTGCAGCATTGTGGAAAATACGGTGATAGAAACACTGAATTGGTTAGCAATAGCCAGCAGGTATGACTTTCAGTTTCAGTGTAATTTATTTGTTGGTTGCATTATTTGAATTTATTACAAACTTTATAGCTTTTAGATAAATGGATAGTTACTATAAACGTCGGTGCGCATTCTTTTCAGTTTATTATTCCTTCTCTACATTTATATGTGCCAGCAGGTATGACTTTCAGTTTCTGTGCGCATTCTTTTTTTATTTGTATGTTTAAAAACCATTTATATTTGCTTTTTCTCTTTGTTACTAAATTCTTTAACGAATTTTTTGTTTCAATGTTAACTCATGTTTGCGCCGTAATGTATGAGCCATAATACTCTTTTTATCCATGTTTTGATCTCCATAATTGATTGCCGCCCGCAACTTTATACATTTCAATTATGTACTAAACCACGTTAATGTAATCACGGCAATGTGCATTACAAAGTTTGCGCACACACCTCATATTCGCGCATGCTTCATTTTTAGTTATTATACATGTTGGAGAACTGTTACAAAAATATTTTCATTATATATCGGGTTTCACGTGCAAGGGCATTTGCAGTAATTTGGTCTCCCTTTGAAATCAAAATGTGGAAATAGATCAGAAAATAAGGTTATCATTTTAGGTATTTTACTTTCTCTTTCATTCAAATCTTGAATTGTAAATAATGCAGATTAATACTATGTCAAATGAAGAGGTATCAAAAGCATTTCCATCCTATCACATCATAAAAAATTTCCATCATCTTCGTGAGATTACTTTTTGGGGGTTTGAAGGGGTGGAGGTGGTGTTTGAGATAGGGAGTCCAAGTAATAATAGAGATAACTTAGTAACAACTCAACAGCAACATCCTCCATTACTTTCCTACCTGGAAGTTTTAGATTTAAAGGATATGGATGTGTTGAGTCATGTGTGGAAGTGCGACAATTGGAATGAATTCTTTATTCATCACAAACACCAACCACAATCCTCATTTCAAAACCTTAGATCGATACGCTTGTCTCATTGCAAAAGGATTAAGTACTTGTTTTCACCTCTCATGGTGAAACTTCTTTGCAACCTAAAAGAAGTCTTGATAGACTCTTGTGATGGTATGGAAGAGGTTGTTTCAAACAAAGATGATGGATATGAAGAAATGACGACATCTATATCTACCCACACAACCACCATTTTGTTTCGCCGTCTTCATTTTCTTGGGCTTTCTGACATGAAGAATCTCAAATATATCGATGGTGGTGGTACTGCCAAGGGTACAACTAATGTTAGTCGTGGTCAATCTAAGGTATGTTTTCTAGTATTCATTTTTCTCTTTACATAAATACCATAATATTTGTAAGCTAATCCTTTCATTTTATTTTGCTTTCATAAAAGGTTATGAATCACATATTTTTAAACGCCCAAATTGCATGCAATGCATCATTTTTCATCTAACGTCAGCTAACTAAATTCAATGGTCGCCAAGATCAGGCCTTTGGCCTGGAGGCATTTATGAACTCCCCTCAACCAAGTGGTGAGGGTTCAAACCCCATTACGGGTAGTTAGGTTGATTTTAGTTGGTGTATAATTAGTGTGTGTGCGTGTGTGTGTCTCCGTTCTAAAAGAAACTAATTCAATTATTAGTTATGAAATGAAAGCGCAGTAAACATCTATTCAGCGGATAATATAGGGTTTATTAAAATAGCTAGCTTTTATAATTAAATAATTTAATGATGAATTTTTTTTATTGCAGTTTTCTCAATTGGATGTTGTTTGTTGGCCATTCTGCCAGTACTTCAAACGGATAGATATACATAGATGCAATGCATTGTCAAGTGCCTTTCCATGTTATGTAGCTGGAACTGTGCAAAAGCTTGAAGAGATGAGTATAAAAAATTGCAAATCAATGATTGAGGTATTTGAAACAAAGCAGACCAATATTCATCGTTGTAGTAGTAGTACTAAAGTCGCAATATCAAGACCAAGAATTAGTACTATGCATAAACTCCCCAACCTAAAGAACTTAACGATCAATCATTGTGAGCGTTTGGAAAACATATTCACATTTTCCACTCTTCAAACCCTCAATAAACTTGAAACATTGACTATAAGAGATTGCGAGGCAATGAAAATGATTGTGAGAGAAGAATATGGAGAGCATACAACAACATCGTCAACGGATGTGACTTTTCCTTGTCTAAAATCAGTTATCCTAGACCATCTACCAAACATTGAAGGTTTTTTCTTGGGGATGAATATTGACTTCGAATGGCCACTACTAGATTTTGTTGAGATCATTGATTGCCCACAAATGATGGTATTCACAACTGGTCAGTCGAAAGCTCCGAGGCTCAAGTACATGCATACAAAGCTAGGCAAACATAATCTTGAATTTGACCTGAACTTTCATATGGCGCATCAGGTATATTTATGCTTTTGCATTATTTAAATAAGAAATTATCCAAGTAAAAGTATTGACCACATTGATTGTAGTTTGTGTAAGTTAAGATTGGCTTATGAAATAAATAGATAACACGTTGAATTGGAACTTTCCATTTTGTTTAGATTAAACATCAGGCCTTATAACAAAATACTTTTTGAGAAAAAATTATCCAGCAAATTAGTTCCTATATATTATTGAAGGGGAGCAAAGGGGTTCCAAGAATCATTTAGAGATACGACAAATTTTACATCTAATATACACCTTGTTGCTCAGTTTCTTTTTGGTTGTGCAGACACCACCCACAAGTTTAGATGCTACAAGCTCAGGTCGAACTATTTCAGAAGGGAGACTTTTATCTTTTCATACATTGACAGAATGCTATTTGGGCACCTCTTATAATGATAAAAAGATTTTTCTATCCAATGAGTTGCAACAACTGCAAAAGCTTGAAATAATTCATGCTGTAGATTGCTATAATGTGGAGGAGGTATTTGAAGTAGCATTGGAATTGACAGACAATGAATCACAAACTGTTGTCAAATTTCCAAAGCTAAGAAAAGTGAAATTATGTGGTCTCCGTAGACTCGATTACATATGGAAGAGCAATCAGCGGAGAACATTGGAATTTCCATACCTAACAACGCTCTCTATTAGTGTATGTAATAGGTTAGAACATGTTTTCACGTGTTGTATGGTTGGTGGTGTGATGCAACTCCAAGAGTTACATATTTCTTGTTGTGAAGATATGAAAGTCATTGTCAAGGAAGACGAAGATTTTGACGCCAAAGTGTGTGAGATTAAGTTTCCTTGTCTAAAGTCCTTAAAACTTGAAAATCTTTCAAGGCTCGAGGGATTTTGCCTAGCGAAGGAGGATATTATATTGCCGTCCTTGGATAACTTGGTAATCAAGTATTGCCCTAAAATCAGGGTTTTCAGTGAGGGTCGTTCAGTTACTCCACAACTAACACAAGTAGAGACAATTCTTGGTTCCTTTAATGTTGGGGAAGACGTCAATTCCTTCGTAATGAGAGAAACACAAGAGGTAAGCAGATGTCGGCTCCTTCTATGATTCTTATAATACTCTCTAATTACCACTTTTTATTAACTTATTTACAATCTGCAGGGATTTAGCTTTGGAGAGGTGACCGACTCCTGCTCCAGTTACGATCTGGAATAAATATTGAAGGTGAATACCATATAGTTGTTGTCAGCATTACCAGCTATGTTCGGATTAGTTGTTGTCAGCATTACCAGCTATAACATTTTTCCAGCACAGTAACTTAAACTTCAGTACGTAATGGATTCTTCATAATCATGCGAATATATAACTGGCTTGGATTACGCGGGTGTTGGTTCGGTTTTCATCTGGTTCCTTTCCTGTCATCCTTTTTCCAGGTCGTCGTATAGTATGTGGTATTTCGTTGTTTTTGCATATCTAAAATGTATGCTAAAGCCAAAAACGAGTTTTAAATTATTTTTTTTAAAGAAATGCATGCCGTCAATTTGAGAATGAGCTTCACTGATTTGTGCATAGGCAACTATTTTAATTAAGACACTGACAAATTTACTTATGCTAGATATATAGCCACACGAGATCAAACCTAAAGTATTATTATTATTATTATTTTTTATTTCAACAATTGTTTTTATATATTGTTTGTTTTTATAATGATTTATGAACTCAAACAAATTTCCTAAAAGCACCAAACACAAACCCACTTTTTTGTAAGGTGGATAGATATGCTTTTCCATATATAATTGAGAGACTTAAAACCGTGGTGTTTTTTGGCTCAAAAATATCCATTGGTTCTATGCCTCATAACATGCAACTTCTGATCATTTAAAAAAAAGTAAGTTTGAGGATATTTTTTGTTAAAAAGTACTTGAATTTAGTAAATTATTTACTAGATAAACATGAATTAAAGAACACTAGTGATCATATGTGGATCATTACAAGAAGATTAATTGTCTCAAGCCATACAATGATTCTCGTAACTTACACACTTTCACAAAGTTCCCGCGAGCAACAAATTGACTCATGTGGTTAGAAGCGGGCAATTGCCATACTGCAATGTTTACTATGAAGACCAAAGACCAAGATTTCGTTTCGGCCTAGTCAAGAAGTCCACTAGGATGAACATGAAAAGGTTTCCACCCTCGTTTTATATATGTTATGTGCCCTCCGCTGCCTCCCCACCCTTGAAGCTTATTATAGATGTACCGGCAATGGTTGCATGGTTTTCAGCGACACCCTTCAAACTTAAAATTTATTGATATCTCAAAGACAAATTGAATGAAGATGATCACAAATTAACACACAAACTTGATTTCATTTATTTCAATTTGTTCTAACATAATATATAACCGATGTGTTCTAAACAACACGACTGTTATAAATAATACTAAGAGTAAATTACTATTCTCGTCCCTGTGGTTTGATAAAAATCACGCTTTCAGTTCAATAGTTCATTTATTATACTGACGGTACAATAGTTTTAAGATTTGTTTCAATTTCTCTTGAACCATTAACACCGTTATAATTTTTTGCTAAGTTAATTTGAAATAACAAATTTACCTTTATCCCGCCTATCCTTCCCCATCCCTTTATCTGCTTTCTCCCTCTGTTCTCTCTCTCTCTTTCTCTCTCAAAAAGAATCCTACACTCACCCATACACATTCTACCACCACCTCCACCATCTTCTCTGGCGGCAACCTGCACTGCCCTCCCCGACGACAACCTGCACCGCCCTCCCCGACGGCCACCTACATCGCCCGCCACCTGCATCGCCCGCCACCTGCACCGCCCGCCACTTTCACCCCCCGCCACCTGCACCGCCCGCACCTACACCACCCGCACCTACACCGCTCGCCACCTGCTCGGCCGCATCTGCACCGCCCGCCACCTGCATCATGCCCCACCTTCACCGCTCGCTACCTGCACCGCCTGCCACCTACACCGCCATCCTCGCCTGCCACCTACATCGCCTGCCACCTACATCGCCGGCCACCACCCACCACCACAGAAACCCCTCCAGATCTTAGATTTTAGGAGTAGATCTTATTTGAGTTTGAAATCGGGTGTGGGAGGATACCAAAATGGCGGAGGTGGGCGGTGGTTCTTGAGATGAGAGAGAAGACATGTAGTTTGATTGTTGTTATGTCTAGGATCAATATATCTAGTCCATTTCATGTAGTTTGATTGTTGTTATGTCTAGGATCAATATATCTAGTTTGATTATTGTGTATGCATTAAATGTATAGGTTAACCCACATATATATGTGTTGATTTATGTATGTTTGCAGGTAAAACATTATAATTGATGAATTTCTGAAATTGACCAAGTGTAAGAAACATCTACGGATGAAAATTTTGTTCTTCCATAGATATGTTTCTTACAAGTAAATTACATCCGAAGATCTTCTGCGGATGAACAACCAGATCTGAAGATCAAGTTTGCTTCGGAAGAACAAGATTCCTACGGAAGAACAATTGCTTCTGAAGAACAAGATTCCTATGGAAGAACAATTGCTTCGAAAGAACAAGTTTGCTTCGAAAGAACAAGATTCCTACGGAAGAATAATCAACTACGGAAGACTATTCATGCGGAGTCCAAACACTTGTATTCAAACAATACAAGTGTTACAAGTAAACAAGTCAACAAGGAAGTTATGCGAATCCCAAGAAATCCAATGATTCCTTAACAGAAACAATTCGAATCCCAAGAGATCCGGTGTTTCCTTAACAAAAACATCATTTTCTATAAATATGGATTCTAGGTTTCGAATCAAGGACATCTGAGACGGAGGAGACGACAATCATCCAAGTAACAACATTACAACCAAACATCACATCAAATCACACAAACCAAAACTCTAGCAGTCGTCACATCATCAAACACTAAAATCAATATCATTCGTTAATTCATTGTTTATTCAAATGTAATCATTAACATCTTTTAATGAAATACGTTTGAATTAAATATTTGTCCGATCATTTATTGTGTTTAACTCATTGTGTTCATCTTATTCTTGAATCATTATTGATATTGAAATTAATACAAACAATTAAACAAGGTTAATGTTGATTCCGCAAATGTTGACTTATCTTCAACCAACACTGATAATTCCTGATTGCGATCCTTGGATTCATAGTTATGGAGGCCAGAGATGGAGGTGGAGGCTGGAGATGGTTGCTTGTGATGGGTGGTGGGTGGCGGTGGTGAGCAATGGTGGTGGTGATGAAGGAATAGCAGGAGAAAGAGATAGGTTAGGGTTAGACTAGGGTTAGGGTTTACTGAGCGTAATATAGTTAATTCATGACTTAACAGAATTACACTAACAGAGTTAATGGCTTGGGTGATATTGAAACAAAACTTGAAACTATTGGACCGTCAGTGTAATCAAAGAAGAATGTCATTGTGATACATGAACAACCTGAAGGTGCAATCTAGTGAGTGAATCAAATGGTAAATAAATTGTTGTGTGATGCAATCGCAAAGAAAGAGTGTTAACACCAAAAATAAAGTCATGTGAAGCGATTAATGTTAAAGATATTCTGTGTGAGACAACCGTGAAGAGGAGACTAATGTCATGTGATACGATAAGTTCATGAAGAAATTAATAACCATGTGACCCGAATGATCTAAAGAAAACTATGAAAGTAAAGTCGTTTGATGCAACAAACGAAACTAAGGAAACTGTGAAAATCATTTGTGTGAAAAAAACAATGAAGTGTGAAGCTAGCTAATTATGTGAAATGATCAAGTGTAGGCGATCTATAATAGATTCAAGTTGTTAGTATCGTGTATTGAACGAAATACTAACTGATTAACGTGTATACCGAATCAAATAGTGCAGAATCCTATTTGATTGGCGATCCAATCAGTGAGAACGCATGTAGAAACAATTATGTATTGAATCTAAACGTTAAGAACAATTAGGAATCGATCTACTGTGATCTATGAACTTGGAGTAGGTTCTTAGAGGTCTCTGGACGGCTAGGGTATGTCTGGAGTCGAAGTATATTCAATGCTTTCGTTTTTCCACTAATTAGGTGGTATTTATAGGTTAGGGTTACTCATTTGGGTGACTGAATTCAGTCGTGCGATTGAGTCATGCGGTTGATCCATTCGCACGACTGAGTGTTCAGTCGTGCGACTGAGCCAATCTCATGTTACAATCATATGACTGATCCAGTCTCCTGGTTCAGTCGTGCGACTGAGTCATTCGCATGAAGTTGTTCATGTGTATGGTCCATTAGCATGGGCCATTCGCATGATAACTTCATATTACTAAGTTTGAATGTATTAATTGTCATTACATTATTTATATTAGTTCAAACAACCACAA
>BJCM01210021.1:0-52836 GCA_018326385.1 Flaveria bidentis | reverse complement strand
AATGTTTATGTATGTTTAACCATATGTATTATGCATGTTTGGATGATGATTCTTGAATGCTTATAGGTTGTTCATGTTTAGAATGACCCTGGTAAGCTTAGAAGAGATAGGTATGATGAATGGGTTCGAAATCATCCTAGAAACATGTTACATAGAAGGTTCATGTGCCGAGATAAGGCTCATGCACCTGAAAATGCCTTAGAAAGGTTTAAGTGAAACCCATGCGCCTGAACAGTGGTCCATGCGCCTAGAAATATTAGTCAGACGACTAAGTGTAGGGCCATGCGCCCCAATAGTGCCCATGCGCCCAAGTGGCTCATGCGCGTAAGTGTTCATACACCCGAATAGTGCCCATGCGCCTGAATAGTTCATGCGCCTAAGTGATAAAATGATTAAGTGTTGGCTGATATGCCTATATAGTAATGAAACGCCCAAACAGGGCTCATGCGCCCAAATAGTGCCCAAGCGCCTAAGTACTTAGAAATTATTACAGAAATTTTTGGGAGTCTGTGCTTTTAGGGTTTTTGACCGAGGTTGACTAGGGCTTACTAATAATGGGTTTCATGCATTATTATGATTGCTTATGATTGTTCCTTATTATTATTATTATTATTACTATTACTTATAGAATGTGACTTTACATGTATGTTTATTATCGTAACGTAAAGTTTATTATAATAATAAAGAGAAAGAGCAATAAAGAAAAGAAGAGGAACATTAATAAAATGTTAACAAGTCTTGCAAGCTTACAGGAGGTACACGACCGTGTTGTCGTATGCTCAACTGTGCTGCGGGTTAGCTACCCTATTATGCACACAGGGCCAGTCTTGGAGATTGGCAGGACCTATGTAGCGTACCCTGGGTGATTGGTTCGGCCTTGTATACAGTATACAGCACCCTTTCGAGGGATACAGTTGACCCTTTCGAGGGATATAGTTGACCCTTTCGAGGGATATAGATGGCCCATCACCCGTTTTCCACCGCGCTTACAGTTGGGGTATTGTTCATTTGTCCATACAGATAGTGAAAGATAAAGATAAAAGAACACAGAATATATAAGGCATACAGTAAAGAGAACGAACAGTATTTATTCATATAGTTATTGTGTGCTCGCATATACAGTAAAGAGTTGTATTTTACAGAATGGGTGTTTTCATATACAACATACAGAAAGTATTTTATTACTTATAAAACTAGAAATCACTCAGCAACGTTGACTTTTATACATTTTCAGTTGGCAGGTAATTATTGCTGAGGATGGCACGAGGATGAAGCCACTTGGCAGGGAACGACTGACATCCATTCGTATTTTATGTCGCTCTTGTTTTGTAATGCAGTAAAACAATTCTTTTGTAATCAACTAAACGATGATGTATTGCTCAACAACAGTGGTTTAAGTGAAATGAGTGGTTTTTGATCAATTATTTCCGCTGCTTAAGGTTGTATAATTATAATGTTTAATGTTTTAACTGCTGTGATTGACCAACTGTGAGGTCTCCCGGAACGGGGACTTACACACATTTACCCGGATGATATCTCTAACAGGTATCGCACCATGGCCGATCTTCTGTTTGGGGTTTCCTTTCTTGTGCCATTCCTAAGAAATTCCTAGTTGGCTGTCTAGTCATCCTTTTCTGAGGATTTCCCCAAACCTGTTGTCTGAGTCATTGCCATTCCATTTCCTCTTATCTCCTATTCTTAAGTTATTTAAAGATCCGTTTCTTATCATTTCATCAGTCGGGCTTTCTGATAGGATTATGGCATCTTGGAAAGTTCTGGGCATAGCGGATTTTACTAGTCCTCTTATTTGTGGTACTAAACACCAAATATACCTACCTATTCTTTTTGCTTCAGGAGTTACTAAATGTGGTACTAATCGAAAAAATTCATTGTATCTGTCGGTGTATTCTCGATGTGCTGCTCCTTTTATTTCTAGTGCTAAGAATTTAGTTTCCAATTTTTCTATTTCATTATAAGGGTAATATTTTTCAAATTACCATATTTCTGAATTCTTCCCACCTCAATCCATTCATATTATGCCTTCCCTTTGTGTGCATTTCCATTTTCCATCATGATTGTGCTTCTCCTTTTAGTGAATGTGAGGCATAGAGGGTTTTGTTATTGTCGGCACAGTCACTAATTTTTAGAATTGATTCCATTTCATCCAGCCAACGTAGAGCTTGCACAGCTCTCCCTTTTCCATCGAATTCTCGGGGTTTGTAGGATATGAAAGTTTTGTAGGACCATCCTTTTCTAACTCCATTTGGGATTTCTTCTTTTTGTTGATCCCTAGTGTCGGTATTTTCTGGTTCTTCGTTGTCGTGGGAGGTGGTCCTGAAATTCAAGTTTTGTTGTAACTGAGCTATTAAAGTAGGCATAGTGGCTTATATTTGTTGAGCTACTATTTGAGAAATCCTGTCGTTCTCATTTGTAGTAGTGTTTACAGGAGTTTCTTCTCCTAGTCTCGTTCTGGGTCGTCCCACTTGTGTCGTTCTTCTCACGGGTTAAGTGTTTCCTTTTGGTGGCATGTTTCACTATAATAATTTATAATTTCTATTAACAAGTATAAACCCAATATAATCACATAACAAATAATAATCTTGAACACATAAGACATATATATCATTAAATTTCTATTTATTTTAATATGTTAGAACTTTAGATAGAAATTTTAATTTCCATGAATCTAAATATCTTTACAAAGATATTTTTCTTAGATGCCTTTAATTCTTTAACATCCTTCTGGACCTTCCGGATTTTCCGTTGTATTTTCTTAAGCTCTTTAAGTGTTTGTTGGGTTGTTTTTGTTTGATCCTTATTCAACTTTTGTCTTTTAGTTACCTTTTCTTTGTTTCTGGAAGAATCGGAGTTTTGAATCTCCATATTTTCTTCTTGTTTAGCCAAAAATCTTTCTCCACGTCGTATCTTTTTTCTAGGAGTCTGAATTGAATATCCTCCAATGTTTACTCGTGCACGTCAGACATAGAATTTTGGTTTAAAGTTATTTTCGACTTTAGTTTATGGAGTTTCCATAACTTGTTGGGGTTCTGGTTCAGATGTTATTTCCTTAAATTTGTTATGGTTTGAGCACTCAAAAGGATCAGTCTCACTGGGGTGGTTATCTAGATTCATGACTGCAAAAATTTCTTTATAATTTTTGGCAAAAATTTAGTAATATATTTTCATCATATATCATATATATATATATATATATATATATATTTATATATATATATCTTTTAATGATATATAATCACAAAATTCACATATAATCACAAAATTCACATAAAATCATACCGTAGATACAAATTCATCAATTATTCTTAACATACCTTGAGCGTATGTTTATAGTCTAGGCATTTTATATTACCTAATTCTCTATAACCAATGGCTCTGATACATCCCGGCGGAAGCGTGAGATGCTTTTGGGTGTGACTCGTTTGTTCAGAACTCATTGATTAAATGACTAAACAGTTTAGCAAAATATAACATAACAAACTTCATATTATAATTGTAATTATAAAGATAGAATTACATCACATCATAGATAGTAAAAATTTTACATAACATAATCCTATTACAACATAAAGATCTAACAGCTACATCTTCAGAGACGATGGAAATGAGCATCCACCGATACACTGAGGTCATAGAGATTAACTGTCAGATTCACACAAACTTTCCCTATTAATTCTCCCCAGCCATTATACATATCAAATGAGAATATTATGCCGTTAGACATGATGATTTCCTAAAAAAGCATACTCAAAATGGTCAACATAATGTTGGTGAGATCACATGTTTAACTTTAAACAAAATATTTTGAAGCATCATATACAACCAAACCTTACACAATACTCAGATGGTTCATAATTGTCATATCATAATTCATAAAATCAGATAATATAGCATCATAACATTCATCCTGTTGGTGCAGGAAATATTTTTCCTAAGTAGCGCTACCTATATTATCCAACGGTTCGTCATCTGAATTAATGGTTGTAACATAAATGACAGTACATCTCATAAAATTGCCTCAAATACAAAACAATATGCTTTTTCCTCCAAAAGTTTATAAGAATAAAAATGGGGCTATGAGTCTCACCTTTTACTCCAAGAGATAACCTATAAACAAAATATTCATAATTTTAGAAAATATATATTTTCTTCAAAATTTTCATTACCTCAAACATATATCATAATTTTTTTACAACAAGTGGGTCTATAAATTAGACATAATATATCAAAATTTCATATTCCAATAATTTACAGTTTATTTTCTATAATTTTTATATTATTTGAACAAATTATTAGAAATACTTTCGGGTCTCTAAAAATTATCAAACTTTTTCAGAATATATAACACAACATTTATAGGTTCCAGAAATTTTCTTAAGCCCTAAATCATGGCAGAGTAAATTTTCATGATTTTTATCATTTTACCAATATTCAGTAAAAATATCAAAATGTATCCAAAAATTCTAATTTTTATACAGACTATTCTATTCTATTTTTGATGCTTTCGGTAAATTTTTTATAATTTATCTTATAGTTTAGGTATTTTTCCCGATTTTAAATAGCAGAAAATTTTAAAATTCATAATTTACTCATAACTTCGAATTAGACCACAAACTTTTTCTGCTATCCTTATAAATCATAAAAATCAACATATAATTTTTCCAACTATTTTCCAGGTTCAGTTTTTCCGACATAAAAATTTCTTTCAAATGCTTAGATAATTTATATAAATTATTTTACTTATAGTAATGACATCATAATTTGCAGATTAATATATCCTAATATTTCAAATATATTTATAATATTTGTTCCCACAATCATAGTCAAATACATATTAAACTGAATTTAACAAGTTTGCACATAATTTTCAACCCTTTTATTGATAATTTCTTTTATATAACTTTTGATTGTCAATATTCATTCATTTTCTTTTGGTTATAAAACCTTCTTAATATTCTTTTAATAACATTAACATATTTGTAAGATTATGTGAAGAACTTGAGGGTTTATTCATAAGGGTTGAGTCAAATACATATTTGTAATATTCTTTCAATAACATTAACCTTGATTTTGATAACAAGAAAGGGTGACGATAAATGATGGCAACTTCTTTCTCTGATGAACCGAGTTGAGTGAATGTCTTTGGGCTTCCAAGATCGTGATCCTCTTGCAAACCGATGATAAGCATTTCAAGGTTACGAATGTGTTTGAAACCAAAAAAGAGTGTTGGAGATGGTGGTGATAAACGATGGTTATGGTGACTAAGGGTGGAATGACTGTGGTGTTCGATTATGGTGAGAGTTTGAGAGAGGATGAGGGTTGTTATAAGGTGGCCGAGAGCTTAGAGAGAGTAGTGATGGTATGGAGTTGAAGATGTGAAGGTGATGGTGGTTGTGAAATAGCCTTTGGCCGAGAGGGTTAGATATAGTGGAGATGATCATGATTAGCTCTATACCTAGGGTAGTGAGTTGGCAACATAGCTTGTATTAGTTGGCTTCCATAGGTTGTTAAGGTAGCGGTTTGATGGGTGGTCTTATGAAGAACCGAATAGGTGGTAGTTTAAGGGATGGGTTGGTGTCACAATATGAAAGGTGGCATTTTAAGATGCTATATGACTCATCAAGTCATAATTACACGTTTTTACTAATGTTTTAGTTGGTTAATCGGGTGATTTAGTTGTTCTAATGAAGCGAAACTTGAACTTAAGTGGTGCTTAGGTTGAGGTTTTGAGGGTATAAGGTTTGATTAGGTTGTTTTGATATCAAGTTCTCTTTGATGTTGTTATTGTATGGTGATATTTGGTTGGGTTGTACTTTGTTTAGTTAGATGCTATAAAGTTATGATGTTTGATCATGTAAGACTTAATATTTAGATGTTGTATTTGATTATATGTACACATAAAAATTATGCATACATGCAAGCATGCACACGTACCACAAATATATATGCATATATATCAAAAGATTATGCATTCGGGCACATGCATACGTAAAATAGTTGTGCATGCATACGTAATACATATATATATACACATAAACATATATAGTTCATAAAGGGTTGACCAAATAATTTATATAAAGGAATTTTATTTATATATTAATTTGTCTAACTTTATTTTTAAGGGTCGTCATAGATTTTAAGGTTTCTTCACCTAAATGAACTGAACATTTGGGGGAGGGGAGGGGGGAGGGTGACCGAAACTTTGAGTTTTTTTTCCCTTAAGTTCATAAAATTTCACTGTACTATAATAACTTTTGATGAAAACATCACAAAATTTTGGGGTGCATGTAACGTGCAAACAACTGCTAAAGCATTTTTCGACATATGAATTTTCTGTTGACGAAAGAAACACTGATGTATAGCAATTTGCAAATAACTTATGTTATACCATTAATCATCAAGTGTTGATATGAAAGACTTCTGTTATTTCACAAGAGTTGAATGAAGAAATGAATGATCTTCCCAAGTGATCTTCAAACAACGAATACATATAGGCAATTAGCTACGACTAATCCTTATAATCTGCGACTGGTGTAAGCTGCTGAAATGTAATACAACAAATGCGAATCACGCAAAAGTTTCATCCTATTTCTATGAAAATAACTAAAACCAAATAATTATTTCATGTTACCGAATTTATATATGTCGATCAATTTTAGCTAAAACTAAAACCAAGAGGCTTAAACCAAATAATTAAATTAACACAACTGAACCACTTTTATGCAAAAATGCACCTTAACTTTCAGATGCCAAATTTTAACTAATCTTTGTTTTTTTCCATGATACATATAATCCAAAAAGGTTCTTTTACCACACATAAATAAAAGACTGCTTACACTTATTCTAAAGCTTCATTATGTACACTTACACAACTTTTTAATGTATGATCACTATGATGGATAAGCAGAAACCAGATTATGAGGTATACAAGAAGAATTCTTCCAAACCCTAGCATGCATCCTTAGAATCTCCCTAGCTTTCACACAAGTCTTACTCCCACAATAATCTACCTGCAACAAAAAGCACAGTTTCTCCACCACCCCCAACTGCAACATCTCCTGCACCACACTCGTGGTGCCGGAGAACTTCGCCACCGAATAAAGCACCCTCACTGCGGTCTCGCTCGCCACCGGTGAAACCCTAAAGATCTTCTTGGCTACAACAGCCAAACCAGCACCATGTTTCAGCAGTTCCGCACGCCCATCCGCACACAAACAAAGCTGGTGTAACAGCAATAACACCTGCTCTATGATCCTCTTTTTGTTGCAGTCAAGAAGCATGTTGACCAACACCGGAGCTACCCCGGCTTCCACTGTCTTTAATCGGTTCCTCCCCCATGGACAAACTGCAATAAGCAGTTTCAGTGCAGCTTTGGTTGCTTTCTTGGAGGTTTGTTTGATCAATACGTGCTTAAGCGCGATGAAGAAGTGTGGCTTTAGGGACATCACTTGAATGGGCTCGACTACCTCCATAATTGACTTGAGCAATGAGACTGCATAAGTGTGTGAGTCGTCATTCACAGTGTGTTGTATCACACGAGTTAGAGCTTCAATAAGCTCTCCACTTTTTACTAATAATGCCTTTAGACCCGTTTGAGATAGATGAAGATGGTAGAGTATGCTTACTGCTTCATCCACTGCAGTCAGCATCTCATCGCCGGAGCATTCTTCGGCCGGTGATGACGACATCATATTACTACTACTACGGTTATTAATAATGATGTTAGCTAGGTGATCAGCAGCTCCAACTGCCTCCACAGAGCGTTTGTTCATATCACTCTCCAACACGATAGTTTTTAGTCTCTTCAAACACTTCATCTGCATGTGTGGAGACTTTGAATCTTTCAAAAGCTTCATGATTAGTGATTTGGATACCGGGAGTCGTGGTGTGGGAAATCTTTCGATGCCGAATGACACGTTGATGGTGCACCAAGATTGTATCAATCTTCTAAGGGTGTGGTTCGGGGTGAGCTCGATATCGATAAGGGTTTGTTTGGTTATGGGGCAAGTGTTGTTCTTCTTGTTGCACAACCATTTCTCAATGGATTCGCGATCATATGTGATCCCTGTGGAGAGTGTTACAGGGTCTTTCATGATCTCCAAAGAAATAGGACATACAAAAAAGGAAGGGATTTCTATACCTTTTTCAGAATCACTCATTGTTGCGTTGTGAGTCTAGAAAGTTTTAATGAAAATATGGAGCTTTTGGTGAAGTGGTTGTGAATATTATTATGAACATTGAAGCTTTTGAATTTATAATAGGTATAAGGATGAAAACGAGTTATGTTCTGTAAGCAAAAAAAAGTCAGAACGACATAAAGGGAGATTAATGTTGGTTGGTCAAAGGGAGAGAGGATGTTTGACTTTTCAATGGGGTCGAGAAAGACAACCAACTGTAGACACAAGTGGCCAGTTGTTTGAACTTAAAGTGTGTGGGCGATGTGTGTTAAAAATGCGTGGATGGATAAGCATACATGTCGATCATCTAAAGTTTCTTTTTTGTGTAGTAAACACACGTTTAAAGTATTTTTATTGTGGAAGTTAATTGACAAAACCTTCGTCATTTATAAGCAAATTTGATTTTAAAATCTTTTTCTTTCTAATTTAAAGATTGATTATATTTTTATTATTTCGTAAAATAATTTTAATGTGTTTTACATAAGTCAATTCTTTCTTGTGAAGTGACCATATCGTTACAAGTCGTCTACTAAAATTGTCGAAATCAGATTTTTTTTTCAGGGTGGTTGGGAACAGTTGTCTATCAACTGATAGTAATTATTTATCGTATAATCCAGTAGGGTTGGATTACGCAAAAAAAAACAAATTAAAACAAATAATCTAAAAATTGATCTGCTAATATGTTTTAGTTTTTAAAGTAATATTAGCAATTAACGCTAGGATTGTAACCAAGTTAAGACAGCTCGTGAGCTACTCAAGATCGGCTTGTAAATTGCTAAGATCAAGCTGGTCTTAAATAAGTCGAACTCATATTAAAGCTCATTTAATAAACGAGCTCATGTTGAAGCTTCACATATCAAGTCCGCTTGCATGTCTAAACAAGCTTTTTTATATAATATTTATTTACTATATTAAAAATATACTTATATAAAATATTATTATTATAAATATTTTAATAAAAATATTTAATAAATAAACAAGAGAGCCTAGGCCAAGCTCGGATTTGAAAATTTTCAAACTAAAAAACTCTGCCATATCAGCCAAGCTCAAGACTTCAAATTAAAATTCTACACGAGTCGAGCTTAAGCACGAGTCTGTGCTTTATTAAAACAAAATGATCCGAACATGAGCATAGATAATCTCAAGCTTGGTTTGGCTTCTTAACTGTCTTATGTAACCCTCATCATAAAGTTTTGTAAACTTATCAACTGGTAAATTGGGTTTTGTTAAATAGATTTGCTAAGTTCAATATTAAATGAGTAAGGACCTATTAATTGTTTAATTTAAACTTAAATTAACCAAATAGTTATATAATGGACTTATCATGATATCTAAACTAATTAATTTATACTTGTTTTTTATTTTATAGAGATCAGTTTTAATACTACAATGTTGGTCTTAAAAATTATATGGAGTCGGTGCCAACATTTCTCTAAGGTTGACTCAAATTTTTATGGGAGGTCAGTATTAACATTTCATAGGGGTCGATAAAGAATTGATCGTATATATAGCATTAAAAAATCACAAGGTGTGAGCGACCCACTCCTAAACACTGGTCTGCCCCTGTCTACTTAAACCATGAGTGGCGCCCTCGACTGCCAAAGGATTAATCATTAATCTAGTTAAATGATATGAGTTACTTGTTTGTTTCTTGTCATAGACTAGTTAGATGTATGATTGAGTCTCGAACAATGGGATGCAAGAAGTGCGATCACTTGTCATTGACGCTTCACATAATTATTAACTTACTCTCGAATGATAAGTATAAATGTTGGTAAACCTAAACAGGTAAAATATATTTGAGTAGATGTAATCATTAGACGTTTGGCTCATCACATATTACCACCACTAAGAAAAGCATCTCCTTGGAGTAGTACGAAGGTTTTACTTGGGCTTTCTAATTAAATGGAGAATGATAAGCGTTGATCTCAATGTGCAACGATAGAAATACGACATTAACATTGTTATGGAGATAATATGGAGATAATATGGAGACATATACTAAAGGACTACCAAGCTTGGGTAGTAGATTGGGATTCCAACATATTTTGGTAACACTTAACAGTAATAGTAAATCTTGTCGTATTCAGCTTCAGTACTAAAGCTGTAGGGTGATTGGAAGACCAAGATGGTATGGATCCGCGTATATGCAGGCAACCTCATCAATAAGTGTGTGAATATATCATGAGACGAGAAATGGAAGACATATATAGTTGTAAGCCATGATCTAAGGTGTCATTAATGTAACATATAATATGATTGAGGGCACTAATGTGTGGTTTTCGAGAATCATGCATTAATAGACAAAAATGTTGAATTGTATATGAGATGTATGGTCGAGTGAGCATTATTTACTGTAAAGCACTAGCAAGACTTTGATATAAAGTGGGTTCTTTAACTTAGGGCATGTAAGGCTGACTATAGAATTAGTGTCAACAAGAGTTAAAGTTGGCTTGTAGCAACTTTTCACGATACAAATTGTTGCAAGCATACCTGTTTAAAAATATGGCATCCCCTCTTGTTGCGAGAGGCAATAATCCCTTAAAATTATTGAGAGGACCAAGTCACTCATACCTAACCTATTATGTTAGTTTTAATTTTCTTCTTCATTTTTAAATTACATACATTTTTAATTATAATCTAAGATATATTATGTTAAATTTATTTCTTTCCAATAGTTTAATTTTATAATATAAAAAACTCTTAAACGTTATTCTTATTTAAAATAATTCTTAAATTTCATTCTCAATCAATATACATGTCTTACACAAAATGTAGAGTGCATAAGGTTGTGTAAATCAGATCGCATAACGATTCGGTTCCTACGTTGACCGTACACAAAACGAAAGCTTTGTCAAGCAACATGTACGCCCTTTTTATATGCTTATTTTGTTTTTAAAATTCGCTTTCAATGTTTTATTTTCTTAAATTACGTATATTACAGTTATAACGTATTTAATTTTATCTGGATTTCTATATAATTTTGTTCAATGCTATATATACTTATAAATTCTTCAAATTTCATTGGCGAGAGTTTTGCATGGTTTTCTCTTTTGCTTGAATGAAGTTTTGAACTCTGCTTCGGTATCTATTAACATTTTTTATGCAATGTGGACATAAATTTTTTAGTGATTTCTAATTATACCCTCAATGTGTTTTTTATTCAATTAACGCACGTCATATCTCCCACTAATTAATTTTATTATCCTGTTTTTTTAAGTAATGATATGTCTTGTACCTCTTGTCAACTTTTTGGTTAAATTTATATTAAAACAATTATTTCTATGATTAGAAGTAAAAGAAATGTGAATAATGATGTTGACTACTACTTTAGCAAAAGTCATTCTTTTTCTCTAAACCCAATTAATACTCCTCTTCAATCTTTCTTTCAATAAACTTTAGATACCGACAAATGTCAACGGTCTTGAGACTTTTGATCATCACCAAGCTTATAAAACACTCAACATGCATGTATAATAGAAGCACTATACCAATTACAACCATAAATATTGACGTACAGTTTGTCATTTTTAATATACTTAAAACCGACTTTATGTTAGACTTATATATTAGTATATTACTTTCAAAAGTTAGATACATATTTCTTTTGCATGGATTTTTGGTAAATCCTTTTTACTTGATACTACTATTCAAAGCCTTCCATTTTATCTCCAATCGAACAAAATATAAGTCTTATTTGTAGTCTATTAATCTTGTAAAGCTTCTTAACTTCTAATAATTCCCATCTAGGAGATGACATGAACATTAACCATCATCGTTATCTTTCACTATTTTTAGCAACATATTTCGTTCACCGTTTGCTATTGGGACATCTAGTGTGAACTTTATTTTCCTTTGAACTAGCTACTCACCACCAAAACTTATCATCCCACAACTTTAAGCCTATTAGATAGATTATATAAGTTAAGACTTATTGTAATAATATTTATTATAGTTAGAAGATATAATTTGATTAATCGATCATTTGTAATTATTCTTGTTGTACTATTATATATAGTTGATTAGTTATAAGCAAAATCTAGCTTTCGTTATTTTATAAATCCTAGTTGGTAATCACACAAGTTGCTTCTATATCCCAAATTGAAAATAATATTTATTGAAGACAGTAGTGATGTTGTATTCTAAAGAAACAGCATGTATGATTACATTCAACTTAAAACATTTAAACATGTATGTCCATCTCCTATTAGCTTTAAGACTCCTTAAAATTTTAAAATATTGTGTTAAGTTAGTTGCATAAATCGTTAAAGCTTCACAACAAAACCAATATAAAGTTCATGCTTCACCTTTTGTTCCTCATGGTTATGTAGTGTCCGGCACACCTAAGAAAAAGCCAGAAACTCACTCATTTCCTATATCTTAATCTCGCCATCTTGATATATTTAGTACACAAGAATAAGGAAACCTACACAATACACATGATAGACTATTTGAGACACTACATAAATTAATTATGAGTATATGACTCGTATATTTTCCGTCCATTTTGGTAATAAGATATTGCTTCTGTTATGCTTTCATATTTCTGAAACCAACATTTCATCAACTAGCCGTCAGAAAAAAATAAAAAATTTTTTACTAAGTGAGACAGTTTCAAAAGCATAGTATTATAAAATATAGAGTACTTTCCTTAATATATCACCTTACATAGTTCCTATGAAAAGCAACATTTTATGTAATTTGCTTCTCTTTTAAAAAGTAGTCAATTGTAAAATACACCTAACTCGTTAGCTTTGTCCAGATAGAGGTGTGTTTGATTTTTTCTTAAAAATTTCTAAACATTCAGTATTTACACGTGTTATGCCTAACATAATTTTATGCATATTTGTGGTACTTCATCCTCCTTATTTAATAGAAATAAAAGGATAAAGAATAGTATGGATATAAATTTTCTACCTCATGGGACATGTTGAAGACTTTAGAGCCAAATTTAAGTTAACTTTGAAAACCTTGTATCCTTGACCAGAAAAATAAATTACACTAAGAAGTTCCACCACTAATATACTTTATACTAAATATTTGATCACCACAAATATTAATTACACTAAAAACATTTATAAAAAAATGTAAATTATAATACTTCATATTTATTCCATTGCAAATAATACTTTAATTATTTTGTGATGGACTTCTAGTCTGAATTTATTTTTCAGTTAATTAATACAAAATTTTATGTTTATTCAAAATTTTGACATCCTTACATCAGGCTATCAATATAATTTTGATTTTTACAAAATAAAACTTTAATGAAATAATATATATATTACCGTTGACTTTGAAAAGACAAAAAGTGCACTCTTTATGAATACGAACGGAGACTCGAGAAGCAGGTGGCTCTAGCCGTAACCCATGGGCTAACCAAGGATTTGGCGGTAACTGTGGGGAGGATTGACCATCCTTTTCAATATTTGTCAAACACAAACTTGATAAATGATTAGAAATCATCAAATTTATAAAATATCATCTAATCTTTTTAGAATCAAGATTGTATGGTCCTAATTTCACGAAAGCAATCAAATTTCTAATTCAAAGTTTTTAGAGAATAATTATTCAATAATCTTATAAAAAAACTTCGTAAACGTTTACCAAACTTTAATATTTATATATATGTTAAGAGAGTAAACATAAAGATTAATTAAATAAATAAATATACTAAAAAAGAAAAACTACATAAATAAATATTTAAATTTAAACTTGTAAAACGCTCCAACATAATACTCATTAGGTTAGAAAATACCAGCCTTCGAGTTTTAAAAAGCTTTACATTTGAATCTGGATCAAGCCTCCTGGATTGATTAACATCACTACTTTCTCGCATTTCAATTGAAATTTTGATAGCTACTTGGAGCTCTTAGCTAGATTAAACTGTAAATGTAAAATTAAAACTAGATATGCACAAATGATGTTATTAAATTGGAGATATTAAGAATTCTTATTACGTTTTTCCTTCTTTATACTGAATCAAACGATTTGTTATCAATTAATTGATACCAAATTTCTGATGTGAATCCAAATCAATTTAATTTATCATTAATTTTCCAACATGGTTTTAGCAAAAACAATCCAACATGTAGTGTTAGACCTAACTCTCCTCTTTTGATCCATCTTGACCTTCATCTAAAGAACTTTAACTAAATCCAAAATCTTCCCAATAAAATCCAAAAGTATGGAAAACTGTGACAATATATCTACCAACAAACCATCAAGATTGGTAAACTAAGGTAGCTATGTGTAAATGGAAGATGATGCACATCTTGATTTGTATATGATCTTCCCTTTCAACACTCTAACAAAAATAATTCATATATTCCTAGAGTCTTGTCCTTTGATCTAATAGAATCTTAGTTCTTAATACTATTATGAAGTAAATAGATGAGCACATCAAGAGGATAAATGTTGATATATGAATGTGTGTTCCATTGCAGTACTCTAAAAATAACTCCATGATAGACTTTATTATATGGTGGAAGACACTCCTGATGTGATAATTGAGGATCTTTTAATCGAGTTTATGGCATCTCTTGTTAATCAGTGAAAGGTATTTACCATGCTCACTAAAAAAACCAACAATTATACAAACTTGATGTGATAAATTCAACACACGACCCCTAAAGCAAAACATGACCATGCTAGGTGAAGCAAATCGTGTTAATAATGTGTCATCGTCAAAATTGATACTTGGCTAGATCAATGGATGCTTGGAAGGTACAATTGTGCCAAACAGTACATGACTGTATTAGAAGGGCAGTGCACAACCAATACAAGCAGCACACGGTTATGCTTGAGACCGACCTTGTCTACTATAGGTAAAAAGTTCAACTTCTACTCAAATTGTTCATTTTTCTCTTTCTTTCAATTGGTGTTTGAATACCCATATATCCTGAAGCGTTTAAACACTTCTTGTTATTTCGGTGTGCTAGAGTACTTCGTAGATGAAGATTGGCTGCCACGAGGTATAACTTTATTAACCTTAAGGTATGCTTATAAATTTAATTAGTAAAGAGAGGATAAATGTTTGTGTATGACTAAACATGACCATACATATCTAAGACTTAACCTTAGGTAAACAAGAGATTAACAAACCTACAGATTGAAAGATTATTTTTATTTTTAGATACCACAAGGGATTATAGCCGAGGGGCTTAAACAAATGCTCGGTTACATCTAACTAGTTGACGTAAATATGAGTTTACAGTGTTAAATCTTGAATGAACATATAATATTCAACCTAAATATATAGATATAAGATACCAAGTATACTCATTACGGGTGACTTACAGGTCACTGTAGTTGTAAATGTGAGAATGGGCAAGGGTTTTAGTAGTAATGAATAAGAGAATACAGTAAGGGCCTTGACATTTTGTAAAACATAAAACTGAGACATGGTAATATGTAAAATGCAAATGTTGAAATTACGTAAATAAGCTCGTACATATTCAAGATTTTTTGTAAAATATTTGATAATGATCAACATATTAGCACACTATCATTTCTAGCTAATGTGTGCTTTTAAAATGTATAATAGGTAACCATAAACATGAAAATTAACCTA
The DNA here is from genome assembly GCA_018326385.1 of Flaveria bidentis. Lineage (NCBI taxonomy): Eukaryota > Viridiplantae > Streptophyta > Magnoliopsida > Asterales > Asteraceae > Flaveria > Flaveria bidentis. The sequence goes on along the minus strand of BJCM01210021.1, from coordinate 37,068 downwards.
AGGTGCTTGAGAAGGGTTATGCTAAGAGTTATTTATTATAAGTGTAAGGCCAAATTCTAAGAATTCCTCACAGAGAGATTCATTGATCATAACTATAATTTTTAAACTAAAAGTTTCATATTTTATTACAGCAAAAACATATAAATCATTCAAACAAGTGAACATAAATAGAATATTTATGTACATAGGACATTTCATTGATTAAATCATTTTATAACATGATATTAAACATGATGCAAGTCTTTATTCTAGGAAAATGTTTCATTCCATTTCAACCCAAGATCAGTCACACTATGATTAACTCATACATACTGCAGACATGCACGCACGCATGCACGGACGCATGCACGCACGCATGCACGCACGCATGCACGCACGCATGCACGCACGCATGCACGCACGCATGCACGCACGCATGCATACATACATACATGCATGCGCGCGCGCGTGCGCGCGTGTACGCGTGCGTGCGTGCGTGCGTGCGTGCGTGCGTGCGTGCATACATACCAAAAGTCAAGATTGTCGAATGATTTTTTAAGACATAAAAATTCATACATTGATAATTTATAATATTTTTGAACAATTATAATTGTGAAGTCATGTCAACTAGTGACACATCATAATAGTGAAAATAATGATTTAGCATATATAAAATATTTAACATCCACATGATAACATTAGTCATATTTGGGCTAACACGTAACCTTTGGTGCACATTATCATATGCAGGTGTTTGGGTAAACCTTTCATATTTAGTGAGTAGTGTCACATGTGGGACATCGGGTAAATCTTTCACCTTCAGTGAATAGCGCCATATGGGGTGTTCAGGTAAACCCTTCACTTTTGGTGAATAGTGTCACGGTTTAAAAGCACCTCGGGGTTTTAAAGTGATGGCTTAAGTAAGGCTAACCACACGCGGGTGCTCAATCCCATATGCGGGTGAACCCTTAGGAGAAGAAATCACCTCCGGGTGCATAGTACTAGATACAACCATATAAATGAGTTTTGCTAAAAATAGTAGATTGAAAAAGAAACAGATTATTATTTAGCATCATTTATTTGAAAACATTGAATCATCAAACATATATTTAGGATATTATAAGCAAACATTTACTTGTATGCATTTACTACTTTGGATAAGAATCGTAAATAAAAAGATGGTAAGTTTAATGTCTAAAATTTTAGATCTAAGAAATAAATCAAGTCAAGTATGCATATCACCCCCACCCCCCACAAATTTATTAAAAATATAGAAAAGAACGAGATCTAGAACTTTCCTTTGAAGATCAATGATAAACCTTAGAATCCTTAAAACTTCTATAACATCTAGAAGTCATTTAAGCGTGATTACACGCATATATCTACACTTTGAACATAAAATATGAAATAAGCCATTCCCTTTTCTTTCTAGAACCATGTTTTTGCTCTCTAAAATCTTAGCACCTCATTTCCTCTTTAAGTAAGTTTAGATATAAAAAACAAGAAGGGGATGACTACCTCTTCTTAAATAGGCGTTAGGTCACAATTTTTCATTATTCTCCACTAAACTTATCATTTTTACATATCCTTAAAATTACCTTGAACTTATATGTATTTTATCAAATTTCAAGGTGTTATAATAAGCTTATCTTGTATTTTAAGAGTTTGTTGTAATGATCTCATTAATTTTTCATTGTTCCCCCTTGAAGTTACAACTTTTCTAACGATAAGTATGCATCAATCAAATGTGTATACTTTTCTCGAGTAGGGTGTGAACGTTGACCATTTTCCAAACTACAAGAGGATCTTATATTTTTAAGTTCTACTTTAGAAGATTAAATACGTGTTTGGGAGTAAGATTAGTTAAGACCTATATACAAGGTGTTGCTACTTTGGTGACTCCATCCTCACCAACCATACCATTTCAACAATAACATGTACCACCTTAACACCTAAAAAGTTTTTTAGGGAGTTTTAAGGTTTACATGTATTGCTTCACAAGACGTGAGTCACATCACTTTTGAAGATTCGAGTCAATTTAGTTAACATGACTTGGATGAGATGGAAATGATAAAAGAGTTAGCATTTCTCATGTTTTAATGAAAAGATTTTCTAAGAGAACTAAAATAACTTCCAAGGTCTAAAAGACAATGCTCAAGCAAGGATGAATGGCTTTGACCAACCAAAAGTCATTATTATCAACATAATCATTAAGAGAGAAAAGATTGATGACTGAGAAAACTTATGATTATAGTGTAAAGACTAAAAAAGGTAAATGGTCTAGTGCTCTTAAGTGTGAAGAGTTTTTAAGAAGTATAAGTGACTACATACAAAAATACAGGACTGTTTAAGGGAGTTTTGGTCACTTACAACACAACACATAATGAGGAGAGACAATTTAGAACACTTAACATATCAAATAGGGAACTGGTAACATAAGATTAACACTTAGAACACTAGCAAATATGAGACAGAATAAAAACAAAAACAACATGAGTATTTTGGTTTTCAAGGATGTTGTATATTTCTATCAAATTCTTTTTCAAGTGTACAAGCATATCAAAATAAGTTACAAAGACCTGAGATACTTATAATACATCCTACAGTCGGCCATACTTTATAGGCCAGCTGGATACATGATCTAGACAACAACAAAATCAATATAGAGTCAAAAGGTAAATTGCCTCTTGCCTAGTGACTATGACATGTCATAGCTCACATCCTAATATATTACAAAAAGGATAAAAGTATATAAAGTATAAAGTAAAAGACTCAAGACCTTAAAGTACAATCACCAAAAGCATGGACCTTTTTCACCAACTTGTGAAAGTTTGTGAGTCAATAGAGTTGTAGCGGAAAGGTGGTCCAGTATTATGGTAAGGTACATCAAATAAAAGCATGTCTTCAAAAGTCTTAGGAAGATAATCTGCCTTCACTTATTGCCTTTGGAAGACTTTGTCCTTAAAACTTCGGAAGACTTCACTTTAAGATTTGAAAGATGTTGGTTTTGGCTTCGGAAGATTTCATATTTAGAATATATTCAAGGCAGAGTGTGAACCTTCCGAAGCATTCTACTTAGCACTTTTGTGCATGCATGCATGATAGACTTTTGGATGTAATTTGATTTTTGGATGCATCAGCTTTATACATAACCTTACAAATTCTCCCAGGCTGATCCTACCAAAACATTTGAAGACTTCAGATTTTAACCATCCTCATCATGATGATGACCAATGCTTTCTTCATTAGATGGTCAGGACCATTCAGACTCTCATAATGTCTTCTCATCTTAAAAAGATCATGCAGAGGTAGATTGAACATGTCTTGCCATGTGTAGTGTAAGGAAAACTACTTGAATAGTAGTGAAAGTCCAGGATAAGATGAGTTTTCCTGATGCCAGAGGAGCTACTTGAATAGAAGTTGTTAGAGTAGCCTCTTCATGCAACTTCTTAGGATGATCTAATTCATCTTGTGGACTGGAAGTGGATGACTTTGACTTTTTCTTTTTCTTGGACTTTGGTCTAGAAGACATCCTTTTCTTTCTCTTTGAGCCTTTTAACCGAGAAGACTTTCCTGCAGCACCTTGTTGATCATCTTCGCCTTTCTCAGTTGAGTCTACCTCCCTCACAGGTTCAGAAGGAAAGGAAGGTTCACCATGTTGTTGTGGATCAGAAGCTGAAGCTTGCTGAGATTAAGCTTGAGGTCTAGGTTGTGTTGTCACAAATTGTTCAACCTTAACCTCAACTTCAGGAGGAGCTTGACTTGGTGGGGCGTGTAAGTCAACAAGCTCTCCTTTGTTGATCTTCCGCTTGATCACTCTTATATTCTCATCCATTGTAGATAGAGACATAGGACCAAATCTCCTTCCAGAGAATCCATACAACTTCAAGAATCTCATCATCCTTTGTATATCAACAGACTTCTTCATACTTCTTTGGAAGATGGCTCTTGACTTTACAGCTTCTTCCCGTATCTTTCTCTTAGTTGCATTTTGTTTTTTAGCACTTGAAGTTCAAGGTGCTTGAAATACTCAAACTCAATTTACTCAAAGGATAAGGGAAGAAGTGCAGATGCCCGGTATGGACCTATGGCGCTCAGGTAGTTGATCATGTTGATCCTATCAATTTCTTTATCTCTTGAGGTTCTTGTGGTACCACAGTCTTTTTCACAGGCCTTTCTTGAACTGGTGAGAGAGTAGGAACATGTTTGTAGAGCCTTTTCAATCTTTTTTCCTCCTTGATCTGAAGAAGCAATCTTGAATCCTCTGCTTCCTTCTTCTCTCTTGATATTTCCATGCCAACCAGTTCATTCAATTCTTCTAAGGGGAGAAAGATGATATTATCAATATCATAGTTTATGGTCTGTAAATAAGCAATCTTGACTTCCCTTAGCTAATCATCTTGAGTGATTGGTTTGGGGGCAGCCTTGATTGCAGCTTTCGTAATGCAAACAGCCCCTGTAGAGGAACTTTCTCCCCTTAGCTTCATTTTCCTCTTTCTCTTCTCCTCCTTAATCTCCTCAGGAGTTATTTTCCTTTTCCTTTTGTCACTCACAAACCTTTGTGACTCAGGGTGGAGAGAGCTTTGGCCTTTATTACTTGGAGTAGCATCCATGCTCTGACTAGAGACAGGTTGAGATACACCTTCACCAGCAGATTTCTCATCAAGGGAATGTATTTCTAAAGCAGTTGTAGGTGTGATAGTGCTCTTAGGTTCTATCACTGGGCCTTGAGTCAAGGTTTTCCCTTTGAAGCTAATCTCAAGGGCTGCCTCAATATCCAGTTGACCAGTGACATTGCTTGATTGCCTTTGTCTCCTTCTAAGCTTGAACTCTTCAGTAATCCTATCTTGAATCCTTTGAGCCAACTTTTCTAGATTGGTTTGGGTTGACAAGTGGCATGTTGATAAGGTCAAGACCTTCATAGTAGTTCAAGGTTTGAAAGTTGAAGAGCTCTTGCTACCCTTGAACTCTTTGAAGAATGAGAGCTCTTCTATTAGCATCATACCTTTACCCTATGATGTAGTTGGAAGTTCCTTGAGGTGGAGATGACACAACCCTTGGTATACATTCCTCAAAGAGACTCTAAATGAAAGAGTCTATAGAGTCCACATCAATGTAAACTTGAGGAAGTTACTGAGTATGGAAAATTTCAAGTGAGGATGGTGAGTCCTCAAAGCCCATGCTCTGTGAGGAACTCCCAGGTTTTGTGATTGTAATGACTTTCTCTCCTTTTTGGTAGCATCACCCTCTTGCATAGATGAGCCAGGAGTTAGGTCAATCACATCTATAGGTTCTTGTGTTTCTGGATGAGCTCTTCTTAAAGGTCTCCCAGCTAGTTTCTCCTTAAGATATGACATCTCAAGTTGCTGATCATTGACCCTATTTTGTAAGGTAGTCACCTGAGATTCCAAATGTATAACCTTGGAGACTAAATAGGTGCATGTTTTTGATAGTTTTTGCACCTTTAGTCTCAGATTCCCCTCTTCTTTATCAGAAGATTTATTAGGGGATGAGATTATTGGACCAAAGTTCTCAGTCTTATCACTATCATCAGGTTGTTGGTTGTTGTTTTTCCTCTACTTACTAACAACATTAGATGGAGTGTTAGTGGGTTAATTTGCCATGGTTGAGGTCTTAATAATGTAATTACTTGTAGAAGTGAGAGCCTCTTTCATATGGACCTCCTGAACAGGATCACGGAGATCCACCTCAGTGGTAGGTAGATGATGTAGGCTAGACATGGGAGAGGCAGGAGCACTCATCTCTCTTTGAGTATGGGAAGAGTAGAGAGACTCATGGTACTCACTGAATCTCAAGTCCTCATCATCATAGAAGTCAAGGCTGGGAATTGGTCGGTTTAAATCTAAAAGCTGGGGATGGTAGCTTTCTCCTAAAGGTTGTTCACTTGAGTGTTGAGACTCAGAGTGAAGGCTTAAGGTTGTTGGTTTAGTTAGCTCATCAGGCCAAGCATGAGGAACCTCAACACTGATTCTTAAAGAGATAGGAGTGGTTTGCTCTTTAAGGGAAGTGGGAGCTCCAGTGTCTATTACCTCCTGTGTGGGTAGTAATATAGGGGTCTGCATAGACTGAATAGCTTATGTAGGGGTTCGTTTGGATCTTCATTGATAGGTGAGGATAATTTGTGGTTGTTTTGGTGGTTGAGAGATAGAAGGTGTGGGTTAAACACTAGCTTGTGTTACTAGATTATCACCTTGAGCAATGAGCTCTAACATTTTAGGGACAAGGGTTGTTCTACTCCAGAGAAGCCAATAGTTGGCTTCTTCAAAATCTTAAAGATGTTGGGCTTCATTTGTCCTAATTTATGAATATTATCTGTTTCCCTTAACTGTGAGCCCTGATCATAGTTAAGAATGTGTTAAACATATCTAGGAAACATATAATACTCTAAGGAGTCCAAGTTAGCAAGCAAATTTGTATAAACAAACTGAGAGTACCTGAACTTAACCTCTTGAACCATCTCATGCACTATGAAGGAAAGATCTTCTAGAATCCGGTCTAAGCCCACATGCTTGTTAGACAAGCTGTGAATGACCATGTGAAGTAAGTACTTTCACTGGGAGGAGACCTTCCCTTTCCTGAAGGTCTTGATAGAGAAATCTCATTCATAGCCCTTCTGCTCAAATGAGTGGTTGACAGCTTCTTTGGGAAAGGACAATTCACCTTCCTTATCATCCAGCTGAAGGTGGATGTTGATGATGGCTGGAGTGATGAAGATTGTCCTCCCCTGCACTGTAGCAGACAGTTCCTTCTCCCCATCCATGATGACCTCTTGGCAGGTCTTCTAGAATTTAAGAAAATGATCCTCATAAAGAACATGATCAATAGTAAGGGAGGTGGAATAGTTGGACAAAGCAAAAAATAGACGAACCTCGAAGAAATAAGGATCTTTCTCAGAGTGCAACAGAGCAACCTGATTGTGTTGCCTGTGAAGTTGCATGGAAAAAAATGGGACATTTTTTGTGGTTGAGGTTGCCATTACAGAAAGCTTAGAGGTGAAGGAAGTGAAGAACAAAGGTGGTTTCTGGGTGAATTTAGGTTTAGGAAAAGTTCTGAGGAAGAATAGAGTGAAAAGAGGGGAAACCGTTAGGTATATATATGAAATGGATCTCAGACAAAGTTAATGAAAGAGGATAAACTTTGAAATCCGGATGTCGGTCCCACCTTTGAAAAATTAGTTTGCTTTTTTCCCAAAAGTAGTTTTCTTGCAAGTCGTAAATCTTCCAAAGGTTATTTGACTTCGGAAGTTTTGAGAAGAAAGCTTCCAAAGCCAAAGTGACTTCAGAATAGATTTCAAAGATTTTTAGAGAATTTAGCTTTGGAAGATATTAACCTTCAAAAGTTGTAAAAGCTTCCAAAAGTTATTTACTTTCGGAAGAAAAAGTTTCTTTAAAACATACAAGTACTTAGAAACAAATTTAAGCTTCGAAAGATACTTTGTAAATTTCTTCCGAAGGTAATGTTCTGTGATAGTTGTTTGTTTTAAAGACTTAAATTTCTTCCGAAGGTAAAAATATATCTTTCGAAGAGAGATTTTCAATGATCTACGAAAAATCTTCAAAAAGAATTTTGCTTCCAAATCAAACAAGGACTTATGAAAGTGATAGATATATACAATTTAAGGACACACAAATTTTAGAAATAAAATATGATTAAGTTTTAAGAAAAATATACTCAAAGTTAATCATCCCAATAGATGATACAAGATATTTGAAACTTTGTTCATCAAAAGCTTTGGTAAATGGATCAACCTATTGTTCATTTGTGTTAACTTTGACCAGTTTGATTAATCTTTTCTCAAAATTATCTCTAATAAAATGATACCTGATATTGATGTGTTTTGTCCTTGAGTGTTGCATAGGATTTTCTGTGATACAGATAGAACTGTTGTTGTCTATGTGAATGGGAGTCTCCTTAAAGTTGAATCCATAGTCTAACATCTGATTCTGAATCCAAAGCACTTGAGCACAACAGCTTGCAGCAGTAATGTATTCAGCTTTAGCAGTTGATGTAGAGACACAAGATTGCTTCTTGCATTGCCATGAGACTACCCTTCCATCAAGGAACTGACATCCCCCTGATGTGGACTTTGCAGTCAAAATGCATACACTATAGTCACTATTTGTATATGCATACAGATTGAAGTCAGAATTCTTTGGATACCAAAAGCCAAGTGTTGAGGCACGTTTGAGATATCTTAAAATTTTGTTGAAAATTATAAGGTGTGACATCTTGGGGTTGGCTTGATATCTTGCGTATATACATGTGGCAAATATGATATCAGGCCTGCTAGTTGTGAGGTACATAAGAGACCCAATCATAGCCCTGTAAAGATATTCATCAACACACGGGTTGATATATTGCACAAATACATGTGGCAAATATGATATCAGGCCTGCAAGTTGTGAGGTACATAAGAGACCCAATCCCCCCTCAAGGTCAGATCCAAAGGAGTGGTTTCTTGCTATGGGTGTCTTAGCAACCTTACACTCAGTCATGTTGAATCTCTTAAGTATGTCCTGAATATACTTTGACTGACTTATGAAGATGCTATCTTCAACTTGCTTCACTTTAATTCCTAGAAAGAAATTGAGTTCCCCCATGACACTCATTTCAAATTTGTCCTTCATCAGCTTCTCAAACTCTTTGCAAGGCTTTGGATTAGTTGAACCAAAGATGATGTCATCTACATATACTTAAACTAGCATTAAGTCATTCCCTGATCCTTTGATGAAGAGAGTTCCATCTATAGTATCTCTTCCGTATCCATGCTGATAGAGATACTAAGATAGAGTCCCATACCACTATCTTGGTGCTTGATGCAACCCATATAGAGCTTTATCAAGCCTGCAGACATAATCAGGATGATCAGGATCTGCAAACCCAGGTGGTTGTTTGACAAATACCTCTTCATCAATCACTCCATAGAGAAAAGAACACTTGACATCAAGTTGGTAGACCTTGAAGGTTTTGGATGCAACAAAAGCTAAGAATATCCTAACAGCTTCCAGTCTTGCAACAGGAGCAAAGACATCTATGTAGTCAACTCCTTCTTCTTGTGTGTACCCTTGAACAACTAGTCTCGCCTTGTTTTTGATGAAAAGTCCTCTATCATCCTTCTTGTTTCCAAAAACCCATTTGGTTCCTATAGTAGTCTTCCCATGAGGAAGAGTACATAGGTTCCAAACCTTTTTCCTCTTGAATTAAAGCAGCTCCTCCTGCATAGCTTCAATCCAACTTCCATCCTTTAGAGCCTCATCAATCTTCTTTGGCTCTATTTGGGATAAGAAACAAGAGTGAAGACAAACATTTGCTTCATGGGTTTGTCCTTTTGTTTTTACCCCTGAATCAGCATCTCCAAAGATGTTTGAGGTGGGATGAGACTTGTGGATCCTTAGCTGAGGGATCACAACAAGTTGCTGAGACAGATCTAAATTAGAGAAATTTAGATTTGGCATTAATGTTTCTCCTATCACATCAGCACACTTATCAAGTGAAACTTTATCCAATAAGTGTGTGACATCATTGATGGTGTCTTCAATGGGATGGTTATCAACATCTAGAAATTCTTGATCACTATCACCATCACCATTTTCTCCTACCTTTGAAGCTCATGCATTTGTGCCTCTATGCTAGAATTTGAAGGCATTTTAGATGGATCAGCTAAATTTGTCATTGTTTTGCTGATTGGTTCTCCATTTACAGGGTTAGTTATAACTGGAGCTGAAGTGGTGTTGCTTGAAGGTCTTCTTAGCTCAAATCTTGGATCTGGTTCACCTGTTAGTAAAATATTTGTGGATCCTGAAATATTCTCACTAGATTTGTTAAAACAGATTGTAACTAAATCAATATCAAATAGCCAATCAAGACCAAAACCATTTACACTGGGTGTGTGTTCATTGAAGGTCATATTGGTTGACTCCTCAACTACTCTGGTTCTGAAATTATATACTCTATAAGTTTTGGCTTGATAAGAGTATCCAATGAAGTGTCCATCATCTTATTTCTCAGCAAACTTGGCAATTTGATCTTTTGTATTCAAGATAGTGCAAGGACATCCAAATGACCTGAGAAAACCAATGAAAGGTTTCCTATTGTGAAAAGTTCATAAGGAGTCTTACCATGTGTCTTAACCACTTAAACTCTGTTTCGCACATAGCAGTCATTGTTGACTGCCTTTGCCCAAAAGGTGATGGGTAGTTTAGAGTCGAACAACATAGTTCTTGTAGCTTCAATCAGTGTCCTATTTCTCCTTTCAGTAACACCATTTCGCTGAGGAGTCTTGGGAGCACTATATTTTCTTGTAATACCTTTTTCATCATAAATTGTATCAAAGATTTAGTTCTTGAATTCAGTTCCTTGATCACATATTATGGTTTTGACCTTGTGATCAGATTGATTCTTAATTTTTAAGATGAAAATCTTTAGAATCTCATGGTTTCATCCTTAGTTATAAGAAAGAAGACCCAAGTGAATCTTGTAAAGTCATTTGTGATCACCAAATAATAAGAGGTCCTTCCTAGACTCATTACACTGATGGGGCCAAAAAGATCCATATGTAACAAGTGTAGGGGAGTAGTGATGGAGTTTCTTTCCTTTGGCTTATGAGATACCTTGTGTTGTTTCCCTTTCAGGCATGCAATTCAGTGGTCATCACTTGTAAGCTCTTTCTTTGGCATTCCAGTTATCAAATCATTCTTAATCAGTTTATTCAAGTTTTTAAAGTTTACATGACATATTCTTTTATGAAAAAGGAAAAACTCATCACTATTTGCTTTAGACAGAAAGCATGAAACTTCTCCTGAGTGAGATGTTTTTTGCAAATCCATCTTGTATATGTTCCCTTTCTTGGGGGCTTTGAGCAGGATATGCTCATGAGGAATGATCACCCCGGGGATTGAAAACAATGCACTCATGCTCAGTAAAGAGCATGTAATGACTCTGATCACAAAATTGAGATACACTTAGTAGGGGTGTGTACGCTGCGGCTTGGTGCGGTTCATACAATTTTTGAAACCAAAACCGCGAGTTTGATTAATACCATATTTTTAACCGCAACCGAAACTTCGGTTAACCACACTTCGGTTAACCATCGGTTATGGTTAATTTGCGGTTAATTTCGGTTAATTGACCAATATATTAAAGATAGGCATTTAAACCAAAATATAACTAATAAATTATTCTTAGGCTAGGTTTGGACCAATTTTATAAGTGTGTGTACGATATGGTTCGTTTTTAAGGTATTGCCAAAAACAAAACTGAAGTGGGGGTGTGCATAAAACAATATGTGCGCACATTTTGCATTGTTTCTGTTTGTTTATGATGTTTATTCAATACATAATGGAATCCACTATGTAAATGTATTTTATAAATGCGAAGTAAAAGTATGAATATATGAAATTATAGTAACATCATGAGAAATATTGTAAATTTATAATACATTAATGACATTTGGTTCAGTGCAGTTAATGTGGTTAATTTGCACATCAAAACCGAAACCAAACCGCAATGTGCAGTTAATCGTTATGCCTTAACCAAACTGTCGGTTAATTGTTCGGTTTAGTTAATTTGGTTAATTCGGTTATGATTCAGTTAAATTGGTTATCTTCTCACCCCTAACACTTAGAAGATTGTATCCAAGCACCTTAACAAAGTTTAACTTCTCAATGTTGAGCTTACCATTTGTGACCTTGCCCCTTCCAGTAATGTAACCACTAACATCTCCTCCAAAAGCAACTGGTCCTCCATCAATCTTTTCAAACTTTTGGAGTAGTGACCTATTGCTTGTCATGTGTCTGGAACAGCCACTACCAATGATCCATATGGTTTTGTTTGTCTTTAGTTGTTCCTGCACAAAAGAGATGGTTGGTTAAATTTGGAAACCCAAGCCTTATTTGTCTTGGGTTCATCAAAAGAAGTTGAAGGTAATGCTATAGTAATAGATCCTAGAGTCATGTTTTGAGGATCTTTTGCTGAAGGAGAACTTTCAGTCACTTGGTCTTTCTATGACTTGCACACCACCTTTGGAAGCTTAGAATTGACCTTTAATACTTCGGAAGTTTTGTTGACTTTGGAAGTTTTGATGACTGATCCTTCGAAAGATGTTGCTAGAACTGGAGAAAACTTTAGTGCTTCGGAAGTATTCCCTTCTTCCCAGACCAAATTTTCTTCCGAAGGCAATTTTCCACTTGCCTTTTTCTTCATTTTGGAACTTTTGAAGGAAATAGATTTTCCTTCTGAAGCTTGCTTCTTCTTGAAACTCTTAGAAGTCTCTTTCTTGGTCATATGGTGAGTGCCTTTTGAATTGTAAGGACAATCCTTAGCAAGATGAGAGGTACTCTCACACATAACACATTCTATTTTCTTCTTCCTAAGAGTCTTCTTCTGTGAACAAGGCTGAACTCGATAACTTTCCTTCTCCACATTTATCTTTGCAGATGCAGTGGAAGTCCGGGTGAGAACTTCCTTTGTAGTTAGATGGTTCAGGTTGTGCAGTAGTGGTACATAACTAATCAGCCTTCTTTTTGCTGCTGGGATGAGTTGAGACTAAACTGGAACTCCTGGTACTAGAGTTCATGTTAGTATCTTCAGTCATTACCACTTCAAATCCTGCAGAGATGAAAACTTGTTTCTGCTTAGAGTGTAAGGTGGCCTTGATCTCTTGATCCTTCTTTGCTTTTCTCTTGCTCTTCCTGATCAAGTTCTTTCTAATAGAATTGGTCATCCCAGTCTTCTTACCCTCCTCAAAAGGATAGTGACCCTTCTGAGAATCCTCTAATTCACTCTTCTCAAAGGCATTCTCTACTATCACTTCTTCATCCTATTCTGTCAAGGGGTCTATGAAAGGAAGCTCATCTTCATAAGTTTCACATTTGGGTGATCTTACAAACAAGATGTTGTGTGAAGGAGCTATCTCATTAGATCCCAGTCCCTATTTATTATGATAAAAAACTTTTTCATGCAAGGATGAGAATATAATGTTCTTGAAGGCCTATTTTTCATGAACACATTTTTCTGCCCTGGCTTTGTTGATCACAAGCTCAGCCTGGCACTCAGTTATCTGAGGGGGTGTTTGTTTTTTTGAAAAAACCTCTTCCCCATCTCTTCATCTGCGCGCTCGCAGACGCGGGAAGAGGTTTTTACTTCGCAAACTGTTTGTTTTCTGGAAGACGTTTCATTAAAAAACGTCTTCCTCACCTCTGCACGGAGAAGAGGTGGAACAATGTCTTCACAACCTCTTCTAAACTCTTCTGAATCTTCATTTGAGCCCTAACACTCTCTTCCCCACATACCCACCTCCCCCACTCCCCTTCACAACCGTCTCCACCTCACCACCGTCGCCACCTCACCCACCGTCGCCACCATCACTCACTAACTTCATCTTCCCCACACTTCACAATCAATATCCACCATCTGTTCACACCATGGATAACCCTAACGGCATCGTCGTCTTCACCACCGTCGGCCGCCCTCACTACGACTTCAATGTCTTCTCCACCGCACTACCACCCACCCTCAACGACTTCTCCTCATCCTCTCCCCCCGGCGAACACTGACTCACCGACGGCGTCTCCGTCAACTACAACGCATAGTTCGCCGGAAATGACGACAACTACCACCGCATAGTTTACGTCTCCGAGAGAACAGGTTCATCAAAACTTTACCTAAACTCCGATCTGTTACCTTCTGCTCCGGCGAGCCTGTTTTATGACCGTCCGATCGTCCACGATGATCGTCTGTACTTCGTATCCGCTCACGAACCTTCAGATGCTCCATTCAAGAGCTGGTCGGCGGTTTACACCGTTGATTTGAACGGTGACGAGACGGTAACTCGATTGACGCCGTACGGATGTGTTGATTACAGTCCTTCGGTTTCGCAATCCGGTGACCTAATTGTTGTTGTGTCGTACGGTTCTCGACCTTGGGGTGGTGAGTTTCACCATCTGGAAATGGATATCGTTGTTTTCCGGCGATCGGATCCGATTAACCGGTAGATCGTGTGTTCGCAAGGCGGATGGCCTACGTGGTGTGGTGATGGTAAAATATACTTCCACCAGCAAGTTGATGATGGTACAATATACTTCCACCGGCAAACTATATTAATGTATTAGTTGTTTTTAAAGTTTAAAAATAAATTTAGTTTAATTACAGAATATTTCAGCATTCTACAGATGTTAAACAAAACAAACAGTCTATTTCTTACAGACTGCAGACATTTGGTCCACCTCTTCTGCTGCAAATATCTGCAGATGTGGTCCACAGACTGTAGACGTTTTCTTGCAGAAAAATCAAACAACACCATAGTTATGAGAGTTGAAATGGTTTTCTCTGATTCCTCTATCTTTAACTTATAGTCATTTTCAGCTCTTTTAAAATCAGATGTCAATATATTCAAGGACTCAAGATCAGATCTCATCTTTAAGTTGTAGGACCTATATCTATTAACTTTAGCAATACATTCAGGTGTACATAAATGTTCCAATACCTTTGTTTCATCATGGTCAGCCAGTGCTTGGTTTGGAGATGCATCTTTGACCTGAAAGCTCCAGTCAAAGCCTCCTTCAACAACAACTGTAGCTTGCTGCTTTGGCTTATTATTCTAGGTGGCTTTCTCAGTGTAGTTTGGTTTGGTTTATGCTTAACCATCATTTGTCCTTGGTGCCTTGCACTCTCTTGAATAGTGTCCCATTTGGTTACAGTTGTAACACTTCACTTTGCTTTTATCCAACCCAAACTTTCCCCTGGTTGTATTGCTTGGAAACTTTCTTCCTGTCCTCTTGTAGAACATCTGTCAGGGTAGCATATAAGATGATGAAATGAACCTTTTGTGAGTTGTCAGGGTAGCATATAAGATGATGTTAAGGTTTTATGCTATCCCTTTCAACCATATGCAGGGTTAAACTTATTTAATTGCTAGAGTTACCGGATGAACCTTGTATGTTCATCTCCATCTGGTATCCACTAAGAATTCCATACAACTTTATCAGGGTGAGAGTCTTAAGATTCTCAGTTCTTTTGATAACCACATAGTAATGTGTCTATTGCCTATGAAGAGAGGGCATAAACTTCCTTACAATGTCCCTGTTCTCAAGAGTTAATCCAACATCCACTAGAGTATCCACAATCTTAACATACCTGAAGTATTGTTGAGTCATGGTTTCACCTGTTTTAAAGGTGAAGTTCTCAAACTGCTGCTTTAGGAGATCCTTCTTGTTCTCTTTGGCTTCGGTTGACCCCTTATACATCACCTTTAGTGCTTCCCACAACTACTTGGTTGTTTTGAACTTCTTGAAACCTTTGTATATGGAGTTTGGAAGAGTAGTTTAAAGAGCTATCATGGCCTTCAATCTTTACTTTCTTTCTGTCTTCATCAAAATAATCAATCATAGCCTTTGAAATCATACCACCTCCGGTAGTAGCTGAAGATGTGCTTGGTATGTAAGGTCCTGAGACAACAGCTTCCTACATCTTGGAGTCTTGTGACTTGGTGAAACCTTCAATTCTTTGGCACCAAGTGTCAAAGTCTTCAGGAGTAATCAGTGGGAACTTTTTCATGGTTCTAGTTTTCATATCAGCTTTAGTGACAATTGTCATTTGAGATGTTAAGTATTTTGTGTATGTGAGAGATCTTAAGATGGTGAGATCATACAATCAAGAGCCTGGAATGCTCTAATACCAATTGCAGGACCGTTTAAGGGAGTTCTGGTTACTTACAACATAACACACAATGAGGAGAGACAATTTAGAACACTTAACAAATTAAATAGAGAACTGGTAACACAAGCTTGACACTTAGAACACTAGCAAATATGAGACAGAACAAGAACATAAACAACATGAGTATTTTGGTTTTCAAGGATGTTGTATATTTCTCTCAAGTTCTTTTGCAAGTGTACAAGTATATCAAAATAAGTTACAAAGACCTGAGATACTTATAATATATCCTACAACCGGCCATACTTTAAATGCTAGCTAGATACATGATCTAGACAATAACAAAATTAATGTAGAGTCAAAAGACAGATTGTTTTTTGACTAGTGACTATGACATGCCATAACTCACATTCTAATATATTACAAAAAGGATAAAAGTACATAAAATAAAAAGTAAAAGACTTAGAAGGACATTTTATGGACCTTTTTCACCAACTTGTAAAAGTTAGTGAGTCAACAGAGTTACAGCAAAAAGATGGTCCAGCTTTATGGTAAAGTACATCAGATAAAAACATGTTTTCAAAAGTCTTAGGAAGATAATTTGTCTTCACTTCTTGGCTTCGGAATATTTTATCTTTGAAGCTTTGGAAGACTTCATTTTAAGCTTTGGAATATATTGGTTTTGGCTTCGGAAGATTCAAGGCAGAGTGTGAAACTTCCGAAGCAATTTACTCAGCACTTCTATACATGCATGCAGGATAGACTTTTGGATGTAATTGGATGCATCAGCCTTATACAAAACCTTAAAAAAACTCACTACTGATATTGAGGACTTAAATATGATAGTATGGTCAGAAGAAGGAACATAAAGAGAATTCCTAAAAATAGTGATAAAATAAGAAGTCTTGTAAAAAGAATTGTAATTTGACTAGTATGTTATGAAATTGATACCGATGATCTAGTTACCCAATTAGTCGAAACAAAACAAAAGTTGGTCATAAATAAAAAAAATTGTTGAAAAATGATTTAATTATTTTAAAAATCTACAAAAAGATGTTGAATGCACAAGTGCAAAGCCAAACCAAAATTGGTTTTTGATTCATTGTTACTCGGTCTGTTCTAACTTGTATTTTAGGAAAGCTATGAATATGAAGTACCAATACCTATTTCAAAAGTTAAAGTTAAAGTAACAAACTTGTTTTTAAACTTACATACAATCTTAACTTCCAATAAAAGAATAAATGTACACGAGTCAACATCTCATAGCAAATACAACAATGAAATAAAGCCTCAACATCAAAAGAAAATTTAGATGAAGAGGTAAAATAGAAAAAATGGCTTAGGTTACTAAGAAAACCCCCACAAAAAGATAGTAGACTGATGTCGCACAAACATATAAGTGTGATTCTTTTCAACACACCACACCAAAGCAAAATGGCTACTAAAAGTTCAAAAACCACCACTTCCATAAATTGGCCTCCTTCCTTATAAAAATTTACAAATAAGAGAATGAGAAAGTGCTTCATATATGATAGGCCAACCATATTATTATAAATTGTTATTACAACTCTTTGAACAAACCATCCTTATCATAATATTAGAAACATCTAAGGTAGTAATTAAACTAAAGTAAAAAATTAACATTGGAAAGCTAGTTGTTGTGTCAACAAGAACGAAAATTCCAATTAATGCACCATAAGATCCAAGGTCCTTACTAAAACAAAGGAGGCACAAATAATTTTCAAGAAGCTTAAATGAATGCAAAGGAACAATGAAAATACATTGACAAGCTATCAACATGAATATTATTCCTACTCACAAGCGATCATCAACAAAATGTTACTACGAACAAATGAGTGATAACTCTAAAAGGTTTGTACTGCAAGGCACTTCATAAGTGTTTTGTTTTGGATGAAACACCCAAGACTTACAAAGCTTGAGTGCCCCTTCACAAGGTGGAATGATATGTTTTCTATTCCAAGCATCCATGAATGAAGCATCTTTGTAGCATAGGAGGTTAGCTCGAATTAACCTCAATGCCATTAATAGATTGGCAAAGATGAAATTGCTAAAAGGTTTGCCTCCTTAAAAAGTACTCCTTGTATGAAAGGGTATATCATGAGAACAAATTAGAGAGTTCAAAATATATTTTTTGTGTTGTAAAATTTAAACTAGTAATTGGTTTTGTTTCAATATCGTTTTTTTATAACCTTTTTGGCATAAAAATTTTCTATTTTCTTAAACACTTTGGTTTACGATTTATATTAGAAACACATTAAAGACCGTATGATTTAGGGATGTGACTTTTTATATTTTACTTGGTTGTAATTATTCTAAGTTGAGCCATACGTATAATTAAGGTTTAATAATACCTGGAATATTTAAGTGTTTTTATTGTAAAAGGTTCAATAATCTTAATCATAAAATCAAAGCAAAGCAATTTACTATAAAAGGTTCAATAAGTTTAATCATAAAACCAAAGTAAAGCAAAACCCTTTGTAATTGTTTGGTTCGGTTTCTTTTTAATTTTAAATGGCTTGGTTTTGATTTACATTAATAAAAGCTTATTATTCGCGGTTTAAATAAAACTATAAATAAAAGTGTATTTAATGAAAGAAAATTTGAATTAATTGTTTATTTAAAAACTTTGGAGTAGTTGTTTAGAAACTTTTTAGTATATTTTATTTTAAATTGAAGTTACATACTATCACACAACATTTATATTTAAAAACAAACCATGTGATTGAAACCCTAACCAAATAATCTGAAACGACTAAAATATGTTGAATCAAAAAAGTTAAAAACCGAGTTGTCTAATTTCTATTGGTCTTATTAGAAAGGTAATAAAAATGAACAAATAAAAATAAATATATAGAAAAATAAAAAATTAATAAATAAAATTACATTTTATAAAAAAAATTAAAACTAAATTATTACTAATATTTAAAATGATATTTTTTGTTGTTGAATCAATACTTGGTTTGAATGTTTTGGGTTCCGGTATTCCTATTGGGCTCAACTTTTTCTTCTATCCCTGTAGCGTTAGCAACGTATTTGCATTGCCACGTGCAATGCATAGAAGATTATTTTTTTAAAGGTAAATCTTTAATACTAACTTTACCACAACTAAACTACACCAACTCGATTTAAACACGTCAAATCCTGTAAATAAATCTTAAATAAACTGGTTTATAAATAGACATCTTATGACCTTCCAAAGTTTAGGTCATGAGTTGGAGTCTCACTAGATACAATATGCTTCTAGTGGGATAAAGATTTTACCACAGTGGACCTTTAGGTGATGACTATCCTTTGGAATGGTTGGCGAGCCTGGTCACCGGCGATGTTTGTGTTTGCAGGCATAGGTGACATTTCTCCAATAGGTTTATCCGGATGACCGTGCTTAAAAAATTATTCGTTAGCCGTTAAAAAAAACACGTCAAACCCTTAACCGTAATTTTATGGTAAACACAAAAGCTAATGAAATACTACTAAGGAAATAAGTGATAGCGACCACCTACGTAGGAACGTAAGCGCTTATGATCAATTGATCAGTCTCGTAGACTTGGTTTTGTCGGTAATCTCACAGCCGCCACGCCTCACAGCCACATGTTGCGTTCATATTTCATCCAAAGACGAATCAAAACTCAGGTCAACGATCCCATCTAACTCCTCCACACCCTATTGATCTAAAATTTCATACAAATTTCAAATTTAATCGTTCAAAAATTGAGTTTTGAGGTCAATTAAACGATCATCACAAATCAAGAATCACCCTTTGATTATAAACTGCTTTTTTTGGATGAATTGTTGCTTATATTGATCATTGAACAAACTAAGGACTGTTGTGGGTGGGATTGATAAAGAAAATGATCAAGAAACACAATGGGCCTGATGATTTCCCAATGTGGACTTTAATGCACACAAGATGTTTGTCAAAATGTGTGAAAGAGAGTTCCAAACTTAACATGGGGTTGTAGTTATTAGAGCCATGATTATTGACGTGTAGGTTACATGAAGTCAAAGTGGGAGGGTCCATTGCTTGTGTTGGGTCACTTAATTTTCGTTTGTTTTAAAGTTCAATATGGAGGTGCTTTACCAAATTGGGAATAATGTGTGCAAGTTGGTTGAATGCTTTTGGATTTAATGATACCATGTGTCTTTGGCTCATCATTTTGCTGCAAATACTGCATTTGAAGATTAGCTTTCATAGGGTTCTCTCTTTTTTGAGTAATTCTTTTGGCTTCAAATATACGTCGTTGATCATATAAGGTTAAATTGTGGATTTTGTCGGGTATTTTTTGTAGTATAACCATTGGACTGTTACGAAGGATTAGGCAAAAGTATAACCCTATAAAAAAGACGCTATGTGGGCTAAATTTTGATACATCTGGATCATGTAGGTTAAATTGTGGATTTTCTTGGCCATTATTTGAAAGTATAACCATCGGGTTGTTACGAAGGATTACATGAACATATAAACCAATAAAAAGGCGCTAGGTGGGCTAAAATTTGATAAATCATTGATAATGTAGGTTAAATTGTGGATTTCTACGGCCATTTTTTAAAGTATAGCCATAAGTTGATACTCATTGATCCTATTAGTTAAATTTGGATTTTGTTGGCCATTTTTGAAAGCATAACCATTGGACTATTACAAATGATTATACGAAAGTTTGACTCAATAAAAAGACATTGCATAGACTTAAAAATTTGACATTAGCGTGACCAGGCTTAAAAATCAAACATGGTGCGGTTAAAGAACCAATCAATTAATCAGAAGATGAGGCAGTTTTAGGGTAGGAAAGCGAAAATGGTGATTTTCATTTTCTTGTCGATGCGTTTGTTTGATCTTGTTCTTGGGTCTGACAGCATGAAACATAAGCTTGTGAATGAAAATGAAGCAGAAGCCTGAAACGAGAAAGTGGCAGCGAGAGAATCAACGCATGCGTCTACAGTCTACCATATACATATTAGCTTGTACATTTTCAGGAATTGATCAAATGGCTAGTAAGGTAAGTTTTTCAGTCAGATGACTATTTGGATAATTATATGGGTCAGGATAGCTATTTAAGTGATTTTTACTATTCACCCATAGCTTCTTTTGGCATTTCTTTTGGGATATAGAAAAATCATATCTTTTTACTTATAATGCCTGAAAATATAGTTGAGGATTTGGAATATTAGGCCATACCCTTTTGTCAAGATTTATAATAATTGCAGGTCCCTGCTAGTTGGGGGGACCTTCTGCAAAAATGACCTGTATACACTATACAGAATATGCAGCAATCAACACCCATAAAATCCATTTATCAACATTCTAGTGTAACTCCTAGTCACCACTTTAAATTTGCATATGCTTTTGTACTTATTAAACCTTAGTAAATCACTATCAAACATGAAGATTGGTGAAAACTCCAGTGAATTATTATTATCAATCTCTCAATTGTTAAATATGCTCTACTCTTAGCAGAGGCAAGATAACAGAATGTCTTCTGAATCAGTCAGTGGTCCTAAATATTAATTAGCCATCTCATGGAGCCAAATCAAGGTAAACTTTGCAGGGCCTCCATCATCATTTAATTTTTCAATAATATAAAGTTTGGTTTGTCATTAATGTTTGTAATGTCCTTCAACTTGTTATCAGTGATCATTTTTAAACATTTATTGTGTGATATATCTTTTATGTGAAGAACCTATCAAAGGTTAGATGTTAAACATAAGTCATGCTAATAATTAAGATATAATATATATAGAAGATTTAGAGCCATTGTAGGCTTATGATGCCCGGGTAATACATAAACAGTGTAGATTCACCCTAGGACAGGTAATGATTCTAGTCTTATCATAGGTCTACGAGACTTCATCGTAATTCGCAAAACTAGATTACCTTTGGCTCATGGCTGAGCAGACCACATGTCAAAGATGATTCAAATATCAATTTGTAGAGTATGAGTTTAATTTTCCAAAAAACACTCAATAAACACATTATTGAAGTGATTTGAACCTTTTGGCATATAATTTGTGTATTCATTACTTAATTTTGCTATGGATCTGTGCTTTAACATTTCAACGAAGGCATAACACCAACTATATGCTCTGGTGGTGCCTCAGGCGTTCCCATGATGTCTAACATGACTTTTATGTTCACTTCTAATGTAGCTCTTATGTTCATAGTACCTTGTGGTGCATAAGCCAAATTCAAATATCAAAATCTTTACAAGTTTCTTACAACCTTCATGGCTTCACTTACTTTCTTGCAAGTAAGTGGCCTAAACACTATACATACCAAAGATATTAGCTATGCCTTGGTTAGTTATTTCTGATCTGCTCATAGTGGGCAAGTATTTCACAAAATTCCAATTAGATTTTCGCTACTTATAACACTTTTTTTGTAAGATTGCAAAATGTGTGATACTTGACACGCACACCAGCCCATGCTTGACCGCCCCAGGCCCGACATTTGCGAGGTATTCGGACTCATTCAGTGACAAGGCAATGGAACCAATTGAGATAAATGTGCGAGGCTAGTTATAACACTTGCAATACACTAAAGTCATAACTCAATGTTTTACAATTTGTTACCACGTAAATTCAAGTTTTAAGTGGGTTTTTACCGCCCAAGTAAGATATTCAGATTTGAAGACCAATTTTAGCATCCTACGACATATATATTCTTTTTTTCTTTTTCCTTTTTTTTTGATTTAACAAGTTAGAAATAACCAACATGATTATCTTACATAAGTAAGTGCACGAGTTTAAGTGATTTTAATTGAAATTAATGATTTCACTTTTAAAATGTTTTTTTATAGAAAATGATATTTAAACTCTGTTTACTTGTTATAATGATAGGAATAGAAAATGTGAATTGTTTTGATGAAATTTCTAGTGAAATTTTGCTTTATTGCATAAAAAATAAAACTTGGTGATGTTGAGCTCTAGTTTGACTATAAATTGTTTGTCAAATTGCGAAGTGTTGTTCCTAAAGTCTCCAAACGTATGCTCATATAACTAATACAACAGTGGAGTTTGGCAAGAAAACAAACTCAGAAAACAAAAAGAATTTTACATCATAAGGAGAGTTTAAGAAGAGGGTTTTCAAGTCACTCATCCCAAACAATATTAACGTTATTGTTCCTATTCAAATACAACAAAAAAACAAGAAATTAAGAATCGAATCAAAGAAGCACACACCAAGTAGTAAAACAAATTTGACGTCTTGATGAGGGCAAGGGTAGGGGTGGTATTCAATTTCTTTACATCTTGAAAATTAAAGATTGTTAAAGATTGTTAAATCCCTTTAAATTAATGGATTTGAGAGTATATATATTTCAATTTCAAATCATTTCACACCCAAACATATTAAGATTGTAATTGAGATTTTAGTTCTAATGAAATTTTCGAATCATTACATTATAAAAATAGAGTTTTAATTTTAATTTCATTGAATTCTACAATGCAAATACGCCTTAGATACTTGTTCTCGCATGCATCTATCACTCATATCCTAAATAAGATGTTTTTCGCCACCTTATAACAAATTTAACTTGACTACTTAAATGTATATTCATAAAATTTTAATCTAAAAAGTATTTTGAGTTTTACATGTGTTTTTTAGAATAACACAATGACGTTTTATATTTTGCTTCAAATTCAAACAGATAAACACAATATTTTATTTTTAAATGTATAGTAAACATAAAACTTTTAGGAAAATACAATGACGAGCAGAAAAAACAAAATAAGATATTTTGTCATTGTATTTTATGTTTTATTCATTTTGTTTTATTTTGTCATTGTTTTAATGTATTAGATAAAATACTTTTTATTTTATAATTGTGTTTTATATGAAAAATACAAAAAAATATTATTTTACTATTATGTTTTTCAGAATTCATCATTTTAAAAAGACATTATAGAAAAACACAATAGTGTTTGTGAAAACATAATAACAAACCAAAATATATAATGAATTGCAGAAAAAACACAATGACAAACAAAAAATAATGTAACCTTTTTATGTAAAGATATCATACTCGCTTTAAAAGATAAAGAACACACCTCTTTTGGTGTTAAGTTTTATACATCATGTATAAAAGTTATGAACATTTGAAAAATTAAAGAATGTTAAAAACTATCAATAAAAATGATTATATTTAAAATACTCTTCTAACTAATTTTTTCTTACAATTTGATTTCAACATTATTTACTACACTTTTTAGATTAGAATTACTTTTCTTTTTATCTCTTACCTTATAAAAGAATGTAGTTCAATTTGAAAAGCCTTTTTAGTATAAGGTAATTGAATAAATGAGTGAATGAAATGTAAAAAAAGAAAACGGATAAATTAATGAACTAAATTATTACATTGTCTGTAGAAATAAAATAAATTATTAGTTTATATTTTTTGTTATATAAAAAAATATAAAGAAATAAAATACAAAAGTGGTTATGATAGTGATGACCAATGGTAGTGGTCGGCAGTAATGATTGCTGGTGACGATGGTTGACGGCGGAGGTGGTGGTAGTGGTTGCAGGTACCGATGGTGACGACAAAGGTGGTGGTGGGGGTAGTGGTGGGGGGTGGTGGTGGTGATTGGTAGCGGAAGTGGTGGCGGGGTGGTGATGGTAGGCGGCGGAGGTGGAGGGTGGTGGTAGTGGGTGGCGGCATTGGTAAGGTGATGGAGGTGGCTGTTAGTGGTGGTGGGGCGGCAACAGGCAGTCACGATGGTGGTGGTGGTTGTGGTGCTGAAGGTAGCTGGTCATAATTGTTAGCAGTGGTGGTGGTGCCGGTGACGGTGGTTGGTGATGGTGTTAGTGGCATGTGACGATCGATCTTGGTGGCCAGTAGTGGTTGTTATTTTAGGTGGGTGAGTGATGTTGGTGACTAAGAATGGAACATGTAATGTAACTGAAAAAAGAAAGGGATGTGTATTGAATGAATTTGAGAGAATGTAATCAATTTTGTAATTAATTCATTTCGTTATTTTCACCAACTAAACATGTATTTTTTCCACCCTCATTGGTTCATTTTAATTTGTTCCTCATTCCTGTGTATCAAACACTATATTACTTTTAAATTAATATACATAAACATAAGGAATTGTACATACCATTTCAATTCGTATTTTATATAAAATTAGAATCAAATTTATAAATGCAATTCAAAACTAAATCCTTTACTATTTCTATTTGAAATTTCGAAAATGTAGTTCTAATTTGGAATTGAGTTCGATCATGATATAAAACACCACTAACCCATTATGCTCAACCATTGTTCAATATTTCATATATTGACCATTGTTCAATTCACATACCGATTAAATTTAGTCAAAGTCATCATTTTCACAAATTTCTTTAATATATATTTTCATCGAACTAAAACTTTAATTTATTAGTATACACTATAAACCCATAATATAGTACGTCTCTAGCTAAAATCGTTTACTAAAAAATTCTTCTTAAGTCATTATTCTCATCCTATTAAGATTTCATCAACATGCATAATTAAGCTAATCTCTTATTAGATTATCTACTTAAAGATCGCTTTCTAGGCTTTAAACATAAAATGCATCATTAAGTGATTAAAAAGTAAATTTCTATATTTATAAAAAATCATCACTTTAATTTGGGGGTCAATACTCCACTTTATCAAAGTAACAAACACGGTGATTACTTTATATGTAGACCTAATAGATCACATAAAACATCTTCAATGATAATTGCATGTCTTCTTTTCATTCTTTGATATAGGTTTTGAGTCACTCCCTCACTTTATACGTTGTAACTTAGAGCTTAAAAACTATTCATTTTTCCTTGTTCTTACCTCCCTTTATTCCATCAACCAAACACCCTATTTTGAATAGAATGACATGGTGACAAACTAAATTATTTGGTCCCTTAACGTTTCTCCTTTTCATATTTGTATTATTTGAATTTTCTTTCTATCACTTAGAATTTTACCCAATATCTCAAAACAATATATCAATATATATAAAAAGTGAATTTCTAAATAACTCAATTCTTTTATAGACCAGTAAGTTAATATTTGCAAATTACTTTTAGAAAACTAGGTTGTTCCAACATTTATATCATATCGCAAGATGAACAAACTAAAACAATTCATTTCTTGATAAACAAGCTATGCTAGGTTAAGTTGATTGACAAACATATAAGAACGAATTTAATATGTTTTATTTGAAATACATAAGTAGCAACATTTTTTCATTTAGAATATCTTTAAATAAAATGTTTTACTTACCCCTATGAATTAGTTTAAGTTTATGCAAAATTCATGTTTACTAAAATTTTTTACTTGAAATTTTAAATAAAATATAAATATCAACAGATAAGTTGTTATCTTTCTAATAACTACCAATTACTCTAAACTCATCTAGTCTACTTATGATAATTATTTAAACCTTCGACCCAATATAAATATTGTTTTTGTATACCCCATCCAAAGATATACCTAGTTTTACGTACATACATAAATCATGATACATACAATATACCAATCCATTCTATCCACCTCCTCGTACAAAATTAATATACATCTATAAACCCTAATCTATACCTATAAAGAACATCAATGGTCGTCTTCTTCAATCTATATAGACCTGTTCTAACACCATCTTTCTTCTTTCTTTCTTTACTCTCATCAAATCAACCATCTTTAACTAGGCCACAAAGTCCGGCAATGGCTGAGCTGCAAATCTCTTCTGGTTCTGAATGTTCATCGTCTCATACATCGCCGTTGAGTGTGAAGAAGACGGTTGATTCATCGCCTCAAATTCATTAGATTGTTGAATGCTTTGATTAGGGATGAAATTCTGATGGGTTCCTGAGATGGACAGATTATCACAATGTGGACGACCTAGAGTCAAAGATACACCGTTGCCGGAGTACGGTGGTTGAAATTGCTCCGCCGTAAACCGCCCTATTTCTCCGATGGGGTAACCACCTAAACCGCCCATGAAATCGGTCGGGTTTCCCATGAGTGTGAAACCTGTGTCGGATTCTTGTTGTCTGTCGTTGTTTCGAGGCTTTTTGGGGCTGAATTGTGGGATTCCGTCGTTGACGAGGGTGAATCCAGATGGGTGTTGGAAGTTGATTCTGGTGGTGGTCGGAGAGGTGGCGATGGCGGTGGAAACCGTCATCTGCGGTGGTGGTGGGTGGTTGAATTTTAAATTCTCCGGTGAGAGGCTTTTCCCCTGTTTTGATGATGAGGGGTTATTATTATTATTGTTGTTATTGTTATTATCCTCACTCTGTTCGCTTTTGCTTACTCTGTTTTCTTCTGATCTGTTGTTCTGTTCTTGTTCTTTGATTTCTTCTAAATACATCTCTTCCACCATAGGCTTCCATAAGCGAACTCGAGCATTTATGAACCAATTTGATACCTAATTGAACAACACCATCAAATCAATTTTCAAATTCAGAAATTTTAATCAATTGCAGAGTAATTTGATGCATACCTGACTTCTGGTGAGTCCGGTTTGTTTAGCGAGCATATGTTTATCTGAATCTTTAGGATATCTGAACATAATTAGCGAAATTCGATCAGAAACCAATGGAAGAACATGAACAGAAATCGATTGCGAGTATAATTATTCAATTTCGGTTCTTACGGGTGGAGAAAGTGTTCAAACAGCCAAGCACGAAGAACCGAAACAGAGCGCTCTGGCAATCCCCTTTGGGGTCTCCAAGCATTGTGTTGGATCATTCCGATTTGCTGTAAAGCCCTCTGTTGCCGGAGCTGATTGTCGACGAACTTCAGCCGTGAACCGCTGCCGTCGGTCTTTCCACCACCACCAACATTGTCTTCTTCACCTAAGCTCCGGCTGGCGGCCTTGATCTGACCGATTATCGCGTCTTTTAGGCACCTGAATTGCTTCGAGATTGTCTGAAGAGCTAGTGATGTGTAGGTTTTTGCAGACCCCGTTCCGGCTGCTTGCTCGAACCATGATATTACAATCTGCATCTGGTTATGGTACTGTCGGTACCTCTGTTCCACCTTCAAAATCCCCAAAATTTGTTAATTCTATAAAACATATCTACTTTACATGTACTGTAAATGATCGTTTATATTACGTAAACTGCAGTTTATAATTCTGTAAAATGTTATAAACTGTAGTTATACTGTTTATAATGTGTCAGTCGTGTATAATGCGTAATAAATGAAGAATTTGAGTGTTGGAATTACCTCATCAAGCATGTTTAAAAGTTTTGCTTTCTTCATTTGAATTTCTTGTCTTTCTGCTGTAGTAAGCTCAGCACCATCACCGCGTTTGCTGCCCATTTCTTCACCGCTTCTAGCGGTTGCTGGCGGTGGTGATACGTCACCACCGCCAGCGATCATCTTCAGATTCTTGGTAGACTGATCCGAACCATTCAACACACTTTTACTCACATTCACCACTTCTTCAAGCAGCTCATGTGTTGCGTTCAAGTATTTAGAATTCAACAACACACTTTGCATACCACTAACACCGTTAGATATCCCCGACGCCGACGGCGTCGCTCCACCACCACCACCACCGCCACCGCCACCACCGTCACCGGCTGTCGGAGAAACAGTGGCTACTCCGGCGGCCTGCGGGCTGAATCCCGACTGCTGAGATGAGAGGGACAACGACAGACCTTGCTGGAACCTAGTGACGTCATGCGGCTGTGCCGCCGTCGCCGCCAGCTCCACTGGGCTGTACATGTTGTAGTGGACTCGCGGCATGAAGGCGTGGTGGCCGGAGATGTCGTGTGGTGTTGAGAGGGGGATTCCGACGAACTGTTGAGTAGAAGCGGTGGTTGGCGGTGGCGCGTGGGATAAATTCGCCGGATGATGGTTGTTTAAGAACATGAAGTTCGCCGGAGGTGACGGTTGCTGCGGCGGTTGTTGGCCATCGGAGTAGTTGACATAACTAGGGTTCATTAGAACCAGTGTTTGTAACCCATCTCCACCTTGAATCTCTGAGTTTCCATTGTAGTAAGTCGCCATCAATCGATGTTTGAAATTCTTGATTTTAATATTGGTTTCAGTTTACAAGCTCCAATCTTTCTGGAAGTTCTTCACACCTGTGATTAGTCAAATGAATCATAATTCGATTTGTATATGTATACACATACATCATCATGATGATCACAATCGTCATCTGAATTATTCATCAGAAGTACCTCATGAAGAGGGAATTTGTGATGCTAATCTGACAGTTGTGTGATCATACTGCATCTCCATCGTCATCGTCATCACAAACATCTAAACATCAGATCAAACAACATCATACACAAATCACCATGGATGTATACATCACAAGATGTGTGTGTGTGTATGTGAGAGAGAGAGAGAGAGAGAGAGAGAGAGAGAGAGGGATAATATAGGGTTTTATTAGATGATAAAAAAGATTGATAAAGATATATCTCCATGTGAATTCTTTATTACCCATATACAAATTCAATCATTTTCTCCATGCTGACAGCTTCAAGAAATCTTGAAATTCATTCGACAAAGAAAGATAAAAGAAGATTAACCTGTTAATAATTAGTTGGTCTGAAGTGATAGAGCTTTCTCTTTCTACTCTCTCTCTCTCTCTCTAATTTCTCTCTCTAAAAGAGAGTGTGTGTGTGCGTGTGTGTATATATAAATATATATAGATGTATGATATTGAAGGGTCTGTTTGGAAGAAGTACCTGCGAATGGATCAAAGAGGGAAGGGGGTGTGTGTGGTTGATTTGACCTTCCTTTTCAAATCATTTGATGCAGGAGCTTTGATGATGATGATGATGATGATAGTCTCTCACTAAACAAAGAAAACTTTTTAGAGAGAGAGTGAGAGAGAGAGAGAGATGTGGATGTGTGATTAAACAAACAACAAATGGGTTGCTTGCTTCTTATATCAAAGTTATATTATGTGTCAGAAGATACTCACATCTGAAAAACGAGGAAACGTCACCTTCTACAACCCAAACTACCTTTTTCTAATTAATCTATTTCTATTTCATTTCACCATCCAATTACATAACATAGTTACAATTATTATTATGCCAATTGAGTTGATAGTATGATGGTAAGTGTGTAGCTATAGTGTAAATCGAGTACTGGCTTCAGTTTGCACTGATATCGGATGTGCATCGCTTCGGGTCCTTTGGTTAGGGTCATTGGGTACCAGGCAACACTCACAAACCCGCGTCTATGTGTTTAAGTTCTATTATATTAATTTTAACATGTTAAGGGTAGTTTTTGGATTGGGAAATGATTTACCATCTCTTTAGGGTGCTTCGTGGGACAAATAATATAACAACTTGTGATTTAGTGGTTTTGAAGTACTCCTACTACCTTAATTTAAAAAAAGATCAGAGTTCAAATAATTACATGTGATAAATTAAAAGTGTCGCAGTATAGGAGTAGCAGTAGCACCATTTGATGTTTTAAAAAATTACAAATCATTAAAAATATAAAAGTTATTGTAATAATATTAAAGAAATAAATAAAATGAAGATTTTGAAATATATATATGTGGTTATGTAAAGAGGGGGGCGAAGAAGATGATGTTGTGATGATGATGAGTGACACAGGGTTAGGTTTGGGGAGGGGTCCTGTTTTGTTTTCTTCCATTTAAATTATTATCTTTTTTTATTAAACTATATTGAAATATTAAATTTATTATTTTTAGATTATTTTGAAATTTGTAAAATTTTGTGTGGTTGGATGGTATAGTTTGATGATAAAGCAATTAAATTCGGAAGGAACACTGGGCCAACCACCATAACACCTCTTTACTTTAATGATATCAACCTCTACTACAAATTTATTTATTTATTTATTTATTTTTATATGTTATTCCAATTTCATTGTTAATTGTTACTATTCTTTTGACTTGCAAGTAAAAAAAATTATAAGAAATTACATGAATTCAAACCATTTCCATATTTATAAATGTGTCTTTTCACTTTATAGCTTTTAACCAAGTGGTACCATTCTTTTACCTTATTACGATGTTTTTGTTGCTAAAATAAGAAACTCAAATATATCCATGTGATGTTAAATGAAACCTATCATGTTCATATTTGTCCGTCATGAGCCATGATTTAACTTTACATTTTGTACTGTAACTTACACCCCGATCATGACTTGATGTATCACTATCACACATGTGTGCAAGAAAAGAGAGCAAAGTGCTTAAATAGAACTATTGGGCAAGGGCGATTCGTTATACAGTGTCGATGTATCTCCTTGTGGTTGGGTCCTTGTTGACTTCACATCTAATTCGGAACTTGAAATCAACAAACAAGACTTGAACGTACACTTAGGCTAGGTCGCTGGAAAGTGTCACACCTTGATACGCGTACAATAGATCACTATGTGTGCAAGTGTCAAAATGCGGAATAATGGAATAACCGATGGATGTCCCAACTTCTTACCTACAAATACCACTCACTAAACTCCTAAGGTATGCATTGAATACTCATTGTATAAGTAAGCTCGCAATCTTTCACTCTCTCACCCCTTAACACACATCTTAATCATGCCGTTGGTGATTGTTATTTCTATTTCAAGCCATCGAATCACTCAAGAACATATAGATATACTCTACTATAGTGCTCTTGTGGTCCGTTATTGGAACACTAGACACCATTCATGGGACTTTCATATCATCAACAACCTACATGAGTTATACCAACAAATTTAACAGAGGTTCACCAACTCATGGAAGCAATCTTGTGTATACAAAGTAAGAACCAGCTAAAGCGAAAGCGAAAGCCCTTGCAAAGTATAGAAGGGTATTGAGTTGGAGATAATTGATTTATGATTCTTCCATTTATGCAACACCATATGAGACATAAATTTGGGTGACACTAGTTGAGATACCAAGTTAATGAGATTTCGGTCTTTTATAAACAACAAAAATAAAGTGAAAGCAACATGCTACAAACATTTTTTTAGCTCGTAAAGCTATGTCATGGTTAACAGATTAATAATTAAGAAATGTTAATTTTTTCACTTTCCATACATATAATATGTCACTGTTACCATTCTCTTTGATATGCTATCAAGATGTATGGAAAGCACAATAGCTTACACGAACCATTTGACATGGACTTATGCTCACGAGTTGTTGGGGGC
This sequence comes from Flaveria bidentis, assembly GCA_018326385.1. Taxonomy (NCBI): domain Eukaryota; kingdom Viridiplantae; phylum Streptophyta; class Magnoliopsida; order Asterales; family Asteraceae; genus Flaveria; species Flaveria bidentis. Next base: position 5,299 of record BJCM01210021.1, on the reverse strand, counting down.
AACTAGACGGGCATATTGAACAAGCCTAACAATATCGCGGGCCCATGTGTCGTGTAGAGGGTGACGGTGTCAACGCCAAGTACCCGTAATTCATATGTATTCGGGACTCGTGGTGAGGTTTGTTTAGTCTCTTCTAGTAGAGCTTTCCAGCAACAATGATGTGATATAAGGTAAATATAACAGGTCTTTATGAGTCATACTTTTTGTTATTAGTCATACTGGGTATGTATGGGTCAAATTTTGGGTACAGTAGGTTGTAAAGAGTCAACCCTATTGTTATTAGTCATAGTGGGTATGTATCGTACCGGTGGCACTAGCGATTTAGTTAAACCGGTCATTTGAGATTAGCAACTTGTTAATTTCCTCCAAGATTTAAGACTCATAATGTAAACAACACACCAAAAAAGAATTGAAATCAAAAAATAAGAATTCTTATACTCAAAGTAATCAAACAGAATTTACAAAAAGAAATGAATTACATTCGGTTCAATTCAATTGATTTCCATCTACAATTTTATTTATGCCTAAATTGACCTCATAAACTTGTAATAAATATCTTACACCTTTAACCCCTATACAAACTGATAACAAGACAAATATTCCCTGAACTTTAAAAGAACTGAAAACAACACAAGCACTGATAACAATACAAGAACTAACATATGTTTTTTTTTTAATTTTAACTCTCTTCAATCTCCACCTTTAAAATCACCAAATCATCAACCAATTCCAAGTTTACCAATACAGTAATAAAACTTTTCACCAGACAAACTATTGGTCAACAAATCTGCCAGGTTCTTATCTGTACTAATCTGTTTCACTTCCAACTGCTTAGCATAGATTATATCTCTTACAAAATGTGACCTTACATTGATATGCTTTGTTCTTTCATGAAACATACTGTTCTTTAACAACTATACCGCTCCATGATTATCATAATAAACCACATAATGTGATGACTTCACACCTAACTTAAGAACCAGACCTTTTAACCAAAGTCCTTATTTCACTGATTTAGTAAGAGCCATAAACTCCGCCTCAGTTGTTAAGAGAGCTACTACATGTTATAGTTAAGATTTTCAACTAACAACATTTCCAACAACTTTAAACACATAACTGATTTTTGATCTTCCCCTATCCAAATCTTTGGTATAATCAACATCAACCAAACCTTCCATTATACAATAGTTTCCTTCACCCAACTGTCTATAAAAACATATCATACATACTTTTAGAAAAACCATAAGTCACCAAAAACTCATCAAACCTCTTATACCATAGACGAGGTGTTTGCTTTAACCCATATAAAGACCTTTTCAAAAGACACACTTTATCTTCCTCTCCAGCCTTTATAAACCCAATAGGTTGTTTCATATAAATGCTTTCATCCTAAAACCTATGTAAGAAAGCTGTTTTAACATCTAGTTGTTCAAGTTCCAAATCCAATGAAGCTATAATTAATAAAAGTACTTTGATGGAGGTATGTTTTACAACAAGTGAAAAAATTTATGTATACACCATCCCAACCTTTTGAGTGAAACCTTTGGCTACTAGCATTGCATTAAACCTTGGACCTTCATCACTTTCATCCCTTCTTTAACCTTAAACAACCATTTACATGAAACTAACTTTTGATCACTTGGTTTATCCACCAAAACCCAAGTATGATTCCTCATCAAATAAGACATCTCCTCATCCATAGCAAAAACCCATTTATCTTTATTTTCAGAAGTCATTGTTTCCTCATAAGATAAAGGTTCATAGATGCTCTCCTGTTTAACAGTTATGAATGTTACTGTAGGGACATCAGAGCTATATTTAAACCTTATTGGTTGTACTATTTTTCTCCTTAGTCTATCTTTGGCTATATTATGACTAGAAGTACCTGTATTAATAAACTCTAGAATACTTCCTTCATCTCATTGAGAACTAACAGGTGAACCATCATCTTGCTCCACCTCAATGAGAACCTTTGAATTCCTATTAGCCACATATATACTAGTATTCCTAACAACTTTTTTATACAAAACACCTTCTTGAAACTCAATATTTATTTTCTGATTGCAATTCTTGGACTTCAGTTATCCAAACTTCATAACATATAGCCTTTAACACCTCGAGAATAACCCAAAAAGTTACACTTTTGAGCTCTTGAATCTAGCTTATCTTGACTTATATGAGCATAAGCCACAGAACCAACCACCCTCAAATGGTTACAATCAAGTTTCTCCTCAGTCCATATCTCGATTCGTGTTTTCATACCCAAAGCTCTAAAAGTGGACCTATTTATCAAATAGGTTGTTGTGGTTACAATTTCACCCAAAAAACCTTTAGGAAACCTAGTATTCAATCCCATACACCTCACTCTTTCTAATAATGATCTCTTCATTCTTTCAGCAAGACCATTCGACAATGGTGTACCTGGAATGGTCAAATTTCTAGCCACTCCATTCTTCTTATAGAACTCATTGAACTTATTATTACAAAACTCCATCCTATTATTTATTCTGAGCCTTTTTAATTGTTTCCTAGTCTGAGTTGTAACCAATGTCTTCCATTCGACAAACTTTTGAAACACATCACTCTTGTGTTTAATCACATAAACCCAAACTCTTCTAGAGTAATCATATATGATGGATAGAAAGTACCTAGCTCCACCTATAGTGTTTAGTCTAGCAGGCCCCCATAGATCTGAATGGACATAATCAAGAATATCTCTAGTAGTATGCTTGCCTTTACTAAACTATATTCTTTTCTTCTTACCAAGAACACAAGTCTCATAAAACCCTAAGTCATTCATTCTTACATTATCAATGATTTTTTGTTTAGTGAGCTCAATTAAACCTTGTTTATTTAGATAGCCAAACCTTTTGTGCCATAAAAACACTACCCTTATTGGTCATTACAACAGACACATTTCTAGTGATCACATCACCATGTAACAGATATGTATTATTAGCTATTCTAGTACCATTTAGCAACATTACAGACCCTTTTATCACTTTTACATTTCCATTTCTAAGATTGACTATATACTCGTCTTTCTCAAAAGTTCCTAAAGATATCACACTTCTAGTAAGACTAGGAATGTACCTGACATGATGCATATCCATCTCACTCCCATTCTTCAACTTGAATGTGATAGTTCCCATACCAAGAATCTTACAGGGTTGATCATCGCCTAACTTTACCTCACCATGGTCTTCTAGTTTGAGATCTTTGAAATGCTTTTAACTGTTGTCATGTGAAATGAACATATAGAATCAAGAATCCGCCCACCTTGATTTCCTTGGTCTGTTATATTCACTACATTAGAGCTTTCATACCCTTCTGAAGAACACTCTAAAACATGGTTATTGTACCCTTTTGTAGAAGAATTATCACTCTACTTATTCTTCTCGGGTCAATCTTTCTTTAAGTTCTTTTTAGATCCATATACATAGCATTTTTTTTGAACTTTAATTTATATCTTGAATGCCCTTTTGACTTTAACTTCTAAACTATGTTCTGCCTCTCATATGTAGACCATCATTCGAATCATGTAGTATATCTGTGCATTTCTTTAATTCTTTCTAATTCATGGCAGCAAGAAATTCTTCCAATGACAGAGATTCTCTGCCATACATCAACGTATCAAAAAATGCTCATAAGATTCGAGTAAAGAAACCAAGAAGATTATGACATGTTCTTCATCTTCCAAAGTCACATCTATGTTTTAAGTTCCATTATAAGATTGTTAAACTCATCTGTGTTGTCTTCCATTGTCGTACCAGCACCCATCTAGAATCTATACAACCTCTTCTTCTAATATAACCGATTTGCAAGTGACTTGGTCATATACAAACTCTCCAATTTTTGACCAAATTCTAGTTGTTGTTGTTTCTTTCGACATTTCTTGTAACACACGATCTCCTAGAGATAGGATCACTGCACTATGGGCTTTCTCTATTATATCTTTCTTCTTTTTAACCGTCAAGTTCACTGGTAGATAGGATTCTCCAGCGAGGGCATCCACCACACCTTGGTGAACCAACATGTCTAGCATTTTAAGTCTCCACAAGCCAAAGAGGTTCTTCCTATCAAACTTTTCCAGATCAAACTTTATTGTAAGGCCCCATTCCCGGAGACCTCACAGTTGGTCAATCATCAGCAGCTAAAACATTAAACATTATAATTATACAAACTTAAGCAGTGAAAATAATTTATCAAAACCCATTCATTGCATTTAAAACACTGTTGTTAAGCAATACATCATCGTTTAACTGTTTACAAAAGAATTTTTTAACTGCATTACAAAACAACAGCAACATAAAATACGAATGGATGTCAGCCTTTCTCTGCCGAGTAGCTTCACACTCATGCCATCCTCAACAATAATTACCTGCCAACTGAAAATGTATAAAAGTCAGCGTTGCTGAGTGGGTTCTAGTTTTAAAAGTAATAATACTTTCTGTATGTTGTATATGAAAATATTCTTTCTGTAAAAAATACAACTCTGTACTGTATATGCGAGCACGCGTTAACAATATGAACAAATACTGTTCGTTCTCTTTACTGTATGCCTTGTATGTTTTTTAAACTTTTATCTTTATCTTTATCTTTCACTTTCTGTATGCACCAATGAGTAATACCCCAACTATATGCACGATGGAAAACGGGTGATGGGCCATCTATATCCCTCGAAAGGGTCAACTGTATCCCTCGAAAGGGTCAACAATATCCCTTGAAAGGGTCAACTGTATCCCTCGAAAGGGTGCTGTGTACTGTGTACAAGGCCAACCCAATCACGCAGGGTACGCTACAAAGGTCCTGCCAATCTCAATTGATTGGCCCTGTGTGCATAATAGGGTAGCTAACCAGTAGCACAGTTGAGCTAACGACAACATGGTCGTGTACCTCCTGTAAGCTTGCAAGACTTGTTAACATTTTATTAATGTTCCTCTTCTTTTCTTTATTGCTCTTTCTCTTTATTATTATATTATACTTTACGTTACGATAATAAACATACCACGTAAAGTCACATACTATAAAGTAATAATAATAATAGCAATAACAATAGTAAGGAACAATCATAATCATGCATGAAACATCATCATAAATAAGCCCTAGTCAACCTCGGTCAAAACCCTAAAAGCACAGACTCCCAGAAAATTCTGTAAAAATTTCTAAGTGCTAGGCGCTTTGACACTATTTGGGTGCATGAGCCCTGTTTGGGCGTTTCATTACTATATAGGCGTATCAGCCAACACTTAAATCATTTTATCACTTAGGCGCATGAACTATTCAGGCGCATGGGCAC
>BJCM01210020.1:0-10788 GCA_018326385.1 Flaveria bidentis | reverse complement strand
TTTCAAAGTTTTAATTCTTATTTGTTTATTTCTTCCGTCGTGTTTCGATTAATTAATTTTAGTTAATTTGTTTGTTTTGTTTATTAATATTAATTACTGAAAATAATTTAATTAATTGGGTTAGAAGTCGATAGAGGTTTAGTAACGAAAGCCGCCAAACGTGTCTCTCGGGTTCGATATCCAGACTTACCTAAACTTTACTATATCACGACCGGTACACTTGTCGTTTGTGTGAAGTTTAGTTAGGGATTTCTAAATTTTGAAACTAATTTGTGAAAAACATTTTTTAAAATAAAATAATATATATATTTCACACATCAATGAGTCGAGTTAAACGTTCGTTGTCGAAATGTTTGAATGGCAAGCTTTCTTGAATTACAAATTGCGCCATTTGCTCCCGAACCGCATCAACGTTATAAGCCCAAATATTTCCTTCGTTTATCATCAAAGCTTGACATTGAGAAGGTTCACCTTTTAACGCTTTACAATATTTATTTGCAATATGGTTTTTCAACGTTGTGTTTGCATCTTTTTTGAAAAACTTATGACAAAACTTGCAACGAGCCTTGTTTGGACAGCTAGCCATTTGACATAAATCATAATTGCACCATACTTCGGGGTTCATATTCGTAGGAAGGATTGCTATCACCACGTTGCTTGAAGACGCTTCACAACCAACGGATGATTGAGCACTTGTTGAAGCCATTTCAAAGATTTTTGTGAGAGCGTTTAAAACGAAAGTATTTGTGGAGAGCGTTTTTGAGATTTTTGAGAGTAGAGAGTGTTAAAAATTGTTGTGATTCAACCAAAACATCAAATACATATATATATACTAACCTAGTTGGGGTATAATGGTAAAAAAAACATAAAAAAAGGGTCAAAATGGGTACAAACGACTATATAGTCGTTGGGTAACGGTAACCGGTTTGAAAACCAGGTTTAAAACCGGTTTGAAGTACAGTTTGAAAACCGGTTTGGAACCGGGTTGTAACCGGTTTGAAAACCGGTTCGGTTTGAAACCGGTTTGTAGTTTGGATAGGGGAAACCGCTTAAGAACCAGCGGTTCGGGGCTGGTTTGAAACCGGTTTGGGCCTCAAACTGGTTCCGGTTTTTTTGGCCGAACCGGTTTATTTGAACATCTCTAGGCCCAGGGACTCACCCACTTATCTTTTATAAAAACCCATAATGACCCATAATGAAAGATATGGGCTTGTTTTGCCGGGTTGAGTGACGACGGTTGCCAAACGGGTGACAGTTGCCGAGTGGAGGGTCGTCGAAGGTTCGTAACAGAGGATGGGGATACCGAGACTCGTGCACGGTGAGTGGTCGACGATATCAGATGGCTTGAGGCTTGAGGTTTGATGCAACAACAAACTAGGGTTACGGGAGGTCGATTGTTAGGGTTGAGGAAGAAACGGGATTGCGGTTTTTGAATGATAACCGAGAGAAGATTGGAATTTATAATGTATTTATAAATTTTCACTTTAGGCCCCTCCACTTTGTATTGATTTCATAGTTAACTAAATTTTGATTTTAAGTTTGTTTAAAGTTTAAATAAATGAATTAATTTACACTTTTAATTTCATTTATTCAATTTGAATTTAATAATACTATGCGGCGGAAAATGATTTGGATAATTGGAACAATGTTAACCTAAAAAAAATACGGGGGCTCACATCATCCCCTTGTTTAAGAAATTTTCGTCCCGAAAATTAAAACATCAGGTTAACACAAAACGCTAGATTTATCAGCAACAATAGGGGGTCATAAAGAACATAATTGTTATTTACCATGAGAGTTGTGACATATCTCTTTGGTATGTGCTCTCTTAGAAACAAACCTAAAATAAAAAACATAAGGTTTCATGAGAGTTGTGACGTATCTCTTCTCCGAGTGTCATGCAACTAACATACAAGAAAGTAATGTATGCCTAAATAATTGTTATTTACCGAAAATAAAATTATCTAAGTAATATCATACGTATAATATCCCAAACTAAATAAACAACCTCGCGAGCAAAAGGGGAGCCTAGAACAGTGCCCTTAGTAGCTGAATCCAAGGGACATCGGGTTCAAGTGACAAAGCTTTTGGATAAGATTAAACTGTCAGGTTAAGCAACTTCTTTGATTTGATTTGATGTAGACACGTGTCATATAATGAATCATCGAGTTTTGACAATGACTCAATCCCATAATGAACTGGCAACCCCACTAAATGCACCCTCCATCCCTCCAACGAACGCTAAACACTTGACCTCTATGCCGCACACCATAGATTGTCACTCACCATTTGTAATCAAGTTCAGATTTTTAGGTATACCAAGGGTTAGGGACCAAAAAAGAGTATCCGATCGACTGATCTAATTGCCAAAAGGATTCCTATGGCCTAATCGAGACTGCTAAAAAATATCCATTTGTGAGAAAAGTGTCACAAACACGGATTTAACACCAAGAATTCAAAGAATCTCAAATCAAACCACAACAAATAGAAAAGAAACATAATCGAATCTGAATGAGAAAGATAACATGATCAAATCAATAATATGACAACCTGAGGACAAAATACAGAAACAAAAAAGGGAAGAACAGACCCACATGTTGAAATTTATGAAACCCTAGTAAATATCTTCCAATGAACACAAAAGAAAAACAGAGTAAAAAGAGAGTATCTGATCATGTAGAACCCCTCTTTTACTTTCCTTTATAATAAACAGGTTACACAAGCCCATTGATCTAAAACCATAAGCCCATTATGCAAACACTCAAGATGATTGATACTTTGCCGACACAAGCCCAATTTATCTCAACAGCAGCCCGAGTGATGTCCATCATGAAACAAATAAAAAACCAATAGTGAGAACTGAGAAGATAGAAACAAAAATGCATAAAATAAATACGTAATATATATGTTTGATATTAAATTGAAAGATTCATATATTTTAACAAAAAGGAGTAACATCAATTTATTTCTCAATAATGAATGGGATCTGCCATTTGAACTCACAATTTTAGATGGTCAACATTCGAACCCAAAATAATTGTGGTGAGAAAAACGGAACTCGAAACAAACTTTTGATTCACATCTTTGCTTGATGTTGTACCACCGTAAACCCTTGACGAATCATCATTATTCATCTCAGTATCACTGAAGAGCATTACATGTTGATAACGTATAAAAAAAGAACTAGATAGAGGGGAAACTAATTTATATTCTATTCATCACATACAACATATTACATACGTATATATGTGTTAAACCATAAAGCTATTGACATCGAATTGAGCCATATTATTTAATATGTATTTATTACAATGACAATTTGATTTTGTGAGCAAGGTGTTTAGAGAGAATGAGTACAATAGTTTTTTTTTTTAATTTGGACAATAACACGTACAAATGATGCTTAATCTAGAACAAATTTTACATAGGAATTAAAAGAACATATAGACATTTACATATTACTTTCAACTTTGATACATAATATAATTATTAAACCATTACTCATTCTCTACGTATCTCTTATTACGTCTGGTTTGCACTACATACTTATATATTATGGGATCGTATTATTCTCCCATAAGTTATATTGTGTATTATATGCATATGCCCTCATTTTGCATGTAAACTCGATCTCCTTAAACTCAAAATATATATCATACTTTCAAGTTGAATTTAGACCAACTTTGTGAAAATTAACCATTTTATATATTATTATCTATACTATATATAAAACATATGAGAAATGTATTTTAAAATACCATTAAATTAAAAACATTTACCTAACTCAATGCATAAAGTACAACCATTTTCAAGGGTAAAATAAAATCTTATGTGCATTTTTTAAATGTTTTGTTGTAAATTATTTGTTGAACCGACTGTATTTTGTAATGTACAATAAGTTAATGTATAAATATACAAATCCTAATGCAAAATTCATTTATTTAGTGTTTTAAATTTTAACTTAGAAAAAATATAACAAACTTCTGTAAATAACTATAAAAATAACAAAAATTAAAAACACATGTCGGATGTAAAACGTTGTCATGGCACATTACGCGGGCACCCTTCTAGTATTATATATGATTAAGAAACTTAATGAATAGTATGATCGAACTATTAGCCTAAACTAGTCCAATGAAGAACAAGTTTAGATTGTTCACAGCACTGTCAAGCCAATTTTAACCTTAAAAATTTTAGAGACCAAAAGGCTGATAATAATGTAAATTAATGTTGCCAAAAATAGTAACTCCGGTAATTACTATATATAGCAACATACAGTTTTACAGACAAATCACAAAGCATAATGAATTGGTGTTATATAACAAACAATTTGATTCAACTGCTGTTTAGAACAGTTAACCATTCACAACAGGCTTTATAAACAATTTGATCGAACCTCTGATGCCAACCACAAACGAGTAAAGAAATTACACGTGAGTAAGAGCGCTCTTCAGCCCGCCCGAAACTTAGAACCAGGGCTCGGCTTTTCAAAAATACACAAAAGAAACGAGAGATTTGGACTCGTTCCTTTTGAGATGAATAAAAAAACCCAAACCTTGCACCCAACAAACCTCATCAATTCTTTTAAATTAACCTATTGCTAAGATCCCCTATTTGATTTCAGAATCTACTGAAATTAACAGTTTGCTAATAAATGGTAATACAGCTGCCAGCAACGCCTTTGGGCACTCCTCGTGGGGCAGATGGCCGCAACCAGATATCGCAACTAGCCTCTGCAAAAATGGAATATATGTAATTTTCAGTCAGATGAGGTCTTACGTGCTAATGTTCTGTATAATTCTTGAAAACCCAAAATGACGAACAAATTCTTTATCAGTTTTGAGTTATTGACCAACTTCAAAACCATGATAATTTTCTTTTTTGCAACCAAATCACTTGGCATTTTAAAAATGAGGAAAAAAAGGAATGGGAAAAAACAATATTTTGCTAGAACAAGTATATTGAGGCCTAAAACGTCACAATCTCTTCTCCGGATGATAAAAGATGGCATTTTTCACTTAATTATAAATGGGTCGATTTGAGCTGTGTTTGTATGATCTCAAACAGGACATACGGGTCAAAGAACATATTGAAAGTCAAACAAAGTGCAATTTTAAGTTTTTAAAGCATTCAGCTCAAACAAAGTGCAATTTTAAGTTTTTAAAGCATTCAGCTCTCCTAAAACATTTAATTCAAATTTTGCAACTTTTAGATTTCTTCATATTTAATGTAACTTAATAGAATATTTAAAAATTAAATAAGAAGTCTTTGTTGGTCAATGAGTCTGACTAAAACCATTACCAACCACCCAATTGGCCCATTTTTTAACCTCCATCCGTAGGTAAGGAGACCCAAAATACTAAAGGCTTAATATATTGTTAAAGTAAAAATAAGAAGTGGGATCAGGATGTGGATATGAAATGAACTCACAGAATTTACAAACTTGGATGCCATGGCTTGAACAGATTTTAGAGGAACAAGAGCATCCTCAGCTCCAGCGACAACCAAAAGTGGTGTGTCATTGACTGCTTTTACCAGCAACAATACTTTTTCTTGTGTGAAAACTGTTTCAGATGATAACTTACCAATCTCATGTAATGCATCATCCCAACCTTCTACACACAGTGGCGCCTGATATCATACCATAACATCACTTCCAATTATGTGAAAAAGAATACATTATTTACCAGAATCATGTATTTACATGGATACCTTGTATAGGCTTAACACATCCATTGTTAGCTTGGTGGCATCATACCATGCTCGTCTGTTAACAACCTGTGAAATTTCTGTTCGGAGTAAAGGACGAACCAAATGCTTCTTTCCTAAAGACGTACGCATGAGTATTCTAGCAAATCCAGGAACAACTTCTCTTGACAAACTTGTTGTCAGCAATACTACACCTTTAATTTCCACCTGAAAAATCTCTTTTTAATACATCATGTAATCTTTCTTTTATTTTTTAAGATTAGAAGTGTCTTAGAAATATACAAAAGATGGTCCAACTTACATCAACAAGACTCGAAGACACCTTTACTTTTTGTGCAGCCTTTAAAGCAAGAAGGCCTCCATCATCATGACCAACAAGCACCACAGAAGAAAATCCCATTTCTTTACAGAACAAAAGAAGCATGTCAACCTGGAAATATTAACAAATAAGAAGTTTAGATAAACGCTTGATCTACAAGTTATATGATAACTGCAAGATTTGCTAATAAAAGATGATATTACATGAAAATGGTAGAACATGTGGATATATCACCTGAGCATCAAGCATGTATGGGTTGGGAAAATTATTTGATTCCCATTCTTCTCGCCTTGGCCTTGAAGTCAAACCCCAACCAGGACGGTCAAAAGCCGCCACAGTACAATTAACATGTCTAGATAACTCATCCATAACATGCCTCCATGAGAATACACCCCCACCAAACCCGTGCACTAGAACTATTCCAAACTGACCATTTGCTTCAGGAACTTGTTCAAGTGGGTGATAAATAGATTTCATAGTCACATGCTCATCATTCCGTTCATTTAAACTGAAAATTGGAATTTCTTCAGACAGTACAACAGGGGAATTTGTACCATCTAATAAAGGAGTATGAAGAGAAGATGTGTGAATTTGATTGCTAAAGCTCCTGCGAAGATGATATTGTGTTTTTGGAATAGTATTTAATAATGGCCTATCGATCAGGGTAGAAGATAGTGTACGTGAAGGCGAACAAGGCATGCTAAGTTTGTAGTGAAGAGTGACACCCTTGCAACCCATGAATAGACTGTCCACATCAGCAAGTAATCTAACTGGAAGTTCACCATCATTATGACCTTGCCCGATGGGTTTTCGTCTAATTTCAGTGTCACTTTTTGGTGTCCGACCAACAGGAGTTGGAGATCGTGGTACTTTAGCATACCCAGATGTAAATAAAAGCTTACTTGAAAGAACCTGCAAATCAAAAATAAAAGTAAGAACCAAACTAGAATTAAAATTGCACAATATTTTTTTAAAAAATATCAGTAGTTAAACGTACTGATTCAGGATCGATTCGGTGAAGCATAAGTTTTCTTCGTGCTCTGCAGCTTGCGCGGTAAGCAATAACAATATGCCCAAGAGCAAAAACCACAGATGATAGAAATAATACAGGCATCCCCCATGATTTCTTTAAATGAAGCCTTTGTCTTGAAGGAGAAGTTGAAGCTTCAGCTTCAAGTTGTGAGTTGACCGTGAAAATACAAACTTTTACTGATAAAAGAAGAATTGAAAAGGTGGAGCACAACGTAACTGTGCCAAGATATTGCCCGTGTGAAAGCAAAGGACCATCACAGATCATATAAACACCTGAAATTACAAATGAGAGATTTATATGACACTCATTTCAAAAAGATCCTAGTTTGGTAATACTAAGATTTCACAGATATGCAGATAAAAGAGAACATATTGAAAGATTAATGTCTAAATTATCTAAATCAACCAAATATGAAACTGGAGCTAAATAATTTTCATTTTGTCAAGATATAATTTTTTCTCATCTTTTCCCATTGAAAAGCTATATTAGTAAGATTACTGTCTTCTGGCTAAACCTTCTACATGCAAAGAAAAACTATCAACATCTTATTTCTTTTGTTTTCTAATATTATTAGAAAATATAGCAATGACAGAAAAAGGTCAAATGAGAGCAAGAATAGAAGCACTATATCTAAAGACATCATTATAACAACATTTTACAAGCAGGAAAAGAAGCATGATTCAATCATTTCAAGAAACACATGTGCTATTATCAAGTAGCATCAATATAACAACATTTGGCGTCCATACATGCAGTAAAACTTTTTTACTTGTCAAACTGTTATGAACCTTCTTTTAGATGCAAATTTGACTAAGGAAATGCCAATTACACAAAAACCACTTAAAAATCAAAACCATAACGGATAGCTAAACACACCAACATTTTAGCAAAATCAAACTCAGTTCTCATGTGATAAAAAAGCACAACTTATCAAACACAAACACACAACTACAGTAACTAGAAGCTCACATAGCTAATTAAAGCAACAGAAACTAATACAAAACATCAGCATTAATGCATTATGATGATTATAGCTGTGACTTTCAGCAACAATCAAAACATCACGCAGGCATTCATACAAACAAATAGAATCAAAACGCACACAACAAAGCAAAACATCCACACGTACAGGAGATCACGAGAGATCTGGCAAGCGAAACCACAGGAACATCCGTCAACGAGGTTCTAAACGAGTATCTACGCAAATGCTCCCTAAATCCGTAACAGTTAACACACGTAAAGCTCGAAATCAACACACACGGCACCAACACATCACCAATCGCCACCAGAACCGGAAGCGATAGCACCAGCAACGACGCCACCATCACCACCATGAAATACATCGTCCGTACAAACCTCCACATCTTCTCAACCAACCCTCCCTTTCCAACAGCCATATATAATATATAATATATAATATATACACACACAACACACACACACAGGCCTAGTGGTCTAGAAACTCAGGCGATCGGCGACTGAAGACGGTGGAGGGGAGATCTGAGGTGGGGGAACCCTAGCCGATGGCGGAGGAGGGGGGAGCATCGGCGGTGGTCTCCGGTGGAGTTATAGGGCGGCGATGGGCGGCATTGGCTAGGGTTTGAAGGGTGGTTGAAAATGGGGGATTTGAAGGAAAACGACGACGGTGGTGAAGAGGTGGTGTTGATTTCGACGGAGGAGGTGCTCTTTGTTTTTTCTTTTTTTTTTCTCCTGTTGGTAGTTGGTTGTTTCTCGTGTTTTTCAACGAGGGGCTATTTATTTTGAATTAATAATTAATAATATTATTATGAGACAGGGGATTGTTAAAAATTTTTAAAAAAATGAGAAGGTTTAGTGTTCGAGTCTCGTTCGAAATAAAAATGTTTTGGATTGAGTGTTTGAGTCAAAGGTTTTTGAGGTTTTTTTACAGTGTTGGGGTATGGTCCCAACTAAAAAACAAATAAGTAGGGTCCAGTGTTTTTGCGACCGGGTCGGACCGGTCGATCGACCTCCTAGCCGGTCCGGTTCGCGATGGTTCGTTTCTTTCTGGTCGAACTGGTGGTCGGATCAGGGAACCGGATTGGTTCGGATCAAATATTTTTTAATGGGTAAAAACGGGACGTTGAATCATAAATTAGTGTGTTTAATTACATATATACTATATATATATAATGTTATATATATAATTATAATTATGATGTCATCCGGTTCTTAAATCCGGTCCGACCACCAAACTAGTAAGGCGTCTGGTTCAACGTTCGATCCGATTCTATAAACTAGGGCTGACATAACAGGTATACCTGTACATGTTAAGACACGAACACGAAACCTGTACACGACACGATAACTTATCGTGTACCTGTTTCCAAACCTGAACACAAACCTGTTAATACCAGGTATACACGATAAGACACGATAAAAACCAATAATAACACATATTTAGGAACCATTTTAGTAATACAAAAATCATCCGAAAGATTTGGAGTAGGGGTACCTTAGGAAGTTTTTAGCAAGCAACACTAATAATACAAAAATCATCCGAAAGATCTGAACACAAAGAATTTTTAATGTTATATTATTTATATATTTTTTTAAATATTTATCAGGTACTAACGGGTACATAACAGATAAAATACATGTTTAGACACGAAATTTAACAAGTATATTTGTGTCTACCTGTTTCGTACACGAAACCTGTTAAGGTCATACCCAATACATGTTAAACTCGTATAGATTCGTGTCGTGTATTCTTGTTCGTGTCTAAAATTATCAGCCCTACTATAAACATTGGTGGATCAACTAAAATAAAGTTTACCATTCCAAATATGGTTGTATGTTTGTTGTTAGAAAGAAAAATATTAGTGGTATGATATTTCTATTTCGTTCAATCATTTGATTCCGTTGCGAATTTCAACTTTGGTAAGTTTTGTTTTTTTTCTTGTTAAATAATTTGATTTTATTTGTCTTGTATTTTAACTTGTAGAATATGTAAAAAGTTTGGGATTCTTTGTAATTTTAACTTGGAAGGTGTATGTGTTATTTTTTAAATAGATACATAGATAAAAAGATAATGGGACTATGTGAATTCAAATAATCAATAAGTAAATGAGGGGATATAAAAGTATAATGAAATAGAGTATAATCCGATACGAAGCCTCCCCTTTGATTCCTCCATTAGTTTAGGTTGGCAGTTTTCTCATATTAACTGTCATTTGTTGTCTCATTAAGCTTTTCAAAGTTTTATTTATGCTCTCTAATTATAAAAACAGATTCGATATCCATTATGTTTAATTTATACATTTAACATTTTAATGCATTTTTTTAGAAAATGCTAAACACAATTTAGTTGTATAATATATTAATATTAGTCAATCAAAATTATAATCTTGTTGAAGAATGATCTTTTTTTTAGAAAATGCATTTTTTATAGCTTACATGGTTCAATTATAGACATACATCATATATATATATATATATATATATATGGGATGGATCAAATGAGAACTAGTTTTTTTTGTACAAACTCTAAGAACCAATATCAACTACTAATTTTCAATGGCAAAATTGTAATTAACAAAAACATATTTAAAAAAAATATAAATTAAAAAATAACATAAA
Source organism: Flaveria bidentis (assembly GCA_018326385.1). Lineage (NCBI taxonomy): Eukaryota > Viridiplantae > Streptophyta > Magnoliopsida > Asterales > Asteraceae > Flaveria > Flaveria bidentis. The sequence goes on along the minus strand of BJCM01210020.1, from coordinate 130 downwards.
AATAAAAAAAATAGAAACACAAAAATGTTCCCTAACTTTCCCTCTTTCATAAAAAAATATAAAAAAATTTATAAAAAATAAAAACAAATTCCGGTTTTTTTCAACGAAATTCGTTTTACACATGTGTAAT
>BJCM01210019.1:0-11722 GCA_018326385.1 Flaveria bidentis | reverse complement strand
TTGTCCTTTTTTACACTCTTAGTCCCTCATCTTGGGTTAACTTTACATTTGCCCCTTTTATTATTCCTTTATTGTTTTCTCATAAATTTCCGGGTGTTACAAGTGATGAGTGAACTCTCTAGCATAAAAGAATGTGTCATGTTAATTTTAAAACCAAGAACAAATTGGTTAAAAATAACTTGGTACATGGTGTGCCTAAAAATGAATTTTTCTACAAGGATAACTGTGTTGCTTGTTTGTAAGGAAAACAACACAAGTTATCCCAAAAATCCAAAGAAGTTAACTCTATCATCACCCATTACACTTATTGCAGATTGATATATTTGGTTCTATAAGTATAATGAGCATTGGAAGAATTCATATTGCCTTGTGATTGTTGATGGTTTTGCAAGATTTATATGGGTATTCTTTTTAAGAACTAAAGATGAAACTGCTAAACCTTTAAAATCTTTTAATCTTAAAATAGAAAACCAAATTGATCGTAAGGTAAAAAGCATTAGAAGTGATCAATAGATTGAGTTTAAGAATTAAGTTCTTGACTCATTCGGTAACTCAAAAGGGATTGCCAGACAATATAGTACTCCTAAAACTTCTCAACAAAATGGTATTGTTGAGAGGCGGAAGAAAACACGTATTGAGGTTCCAAGAACTATGTTAGCTGATTCAAAGCTGTATCTAACTTTTTGGGCAGAGTTAGTTAACATTACATGCTATGTGCAGAACAGAGTTCTCATTATTAAGCCTCATGGAAAAACCAGTTATGAGCTATGGAACAAGAAGCCACCATTCATTGGCTTTCTTAGGTCCTTTGGCAGTAGGTGTACCATACCTAACCCAAAAGACAATTTGGCAAAATTTGCTGAATAGTCAGATGATACTATCTTTGTTGGATATTACTCAAACTCTACTGCTTATAGAGTATATAACATCAAAAATCAACAATTTAAGGAATACGTGTGCGAAAATATATTTTTTTAATTTATTATAAAAATGATTTTCACAAATTAGTTATAAAATTAGGAAATTCTTAACTGAACTTCACACAAACAGTAAGTGTACCGGTCGTGATATAGTAAAGTTTAGGTAAGTCCAAATATCAAACCCTAGAGACACGTTTGGTGGTTTTCGTTACTAAGCCTCTATCGAATTCTAACCTAATATATTAAATTATTTTAAGTAACTATTACTATGCAAAATAATAAACAAAATAAACAATTTAACTAAAATTAATTAATCTAAACTTGACGATTGAAAGAAAAAAATTAAGATTAATCCAAACTTGTAAACTTGAATATGATCAAATATATGAAATAACTACCTATGCAGGAATCCAACTAACATATGATGACCTAAAGGTAATGACTCATATGGATATCTCTAAAAATACGGATGTAGGGTTAACTAGGTATGTTGTACTCCCTAATAAAACCAAAGACACATGTGAAGCACAAGATATATTTATTAAAATGTCTAATGGAAGATCACCCCTAGGTTTTCTACCATATTATCTTTAAGATTTTATTTACTAACCATAAGATTAAGGACAACTACCCTAAAACACTAACACCACAAGTGAAAAACAAAATACGCTCTCGTGAATTCTAAACCTAAACATACAATGGGTAGGAGGTTTTAAGAAATATCTTTCACTGCTAGGTTCTAGAGAAAGGTAGCACATTGCAAATACTATTAAAATCATAACCAATGCTCCTAAGATTATTTCTAATCAAAGTTTAAAATTAAAAACACAAAGTAATTAATTTTAACGGGCAAACCTAATCTAGATGTTATGCAATCAATCAACATCCAACATACACGAGCATGGCAATAACTTATAGGTATAATACAATACACGAGTCTATATTTAATTGAGAAAATAATCAAGTTCTACGATTAATAAACGAATATACGAAATCAAAACCAAATATTTTGTCAAAACATGTTAGTTTTCAACCCAACCTAAGTAGTACTAAAAGTTAGCTACTCATAATATTTAAAAGCATCAAGAACAATAATAAAGTTTCAAACGTTATAAACACGAGTGAGAGAAATTATGAAAAAAATAAAATAGTTGAAAACGAGACGAAAGCGAATGATCTTTAATACTTGAATGTTTCAATCCTTGCTTCTCGATCTTACCCTCCACTTTAATATTGCTCTTTAATCATACTCCAAAGCGCCAAGTTGAATGAAACTAAAATGCTTCATTTTTGTTTTCTGTCATCGCTACCACTTTTGAAATACTACATGTTAGGTTTTTTTCTTCCTCCTCCATTTCACAATTCCCATGCGATCCGATAAGAATGACAACTCCAATCATGTAGTTCTCTTGGGCTTTCTTTGGGCCTGCTTTCTTGTGCTGCATAAATAGCAAATAAAAAAATGGATGGAACAATAAATCAAATTACATGTATGCTTCACGTGGACAAGAGCGACAAGAGCGGCAATATAGCTCTAAGTAATTTATTTACTTACTTTTGTTTTTATTTAATTGAGTTAATCATTTAAATTATAGTTCTGATTCATTTTTTACGTAAAATTTAACAATTAACTTCTTTTGTTTGCTTTGTTTAATATTCTAAATCTCAAATTTACATTTGATTTTATTAAATAACCCTTGCCCACTTCTTGATCTCAAGTTTACTCAAAATTCAGCATTTTAGCAATATAATCTCTTAAAACCCTTAATTTCAAATTTCGAATAAATTAGATGAAATATATAATAATAAGTGACCGAAAACTATTCAAAAGTGTAGGAGACATTTGTATAATTTATATATTATTTTGATCATATTAGGAATCATACAACATTGTTGAAAATAAACACACTTCTTATGTTAAGGGGAATGGTCCTGACCATATTTTTTATTTATAAATTATTTCCAAACTATTCTAAACTATCTTGTGAGTATGTTTCAGCTGGAATAGGAACTCAAAATGACTCATATGATGATCAACTGTTTGAGTTGTTAGGACCGTGTACGTACGGAGTACTAACACATTCTACGTGAAACCATATCAAATAGTGTCGAATCCTATTTGATTGGTGATCCAATAAGTGAGAACGATAACCCGATCGATCTAACAATGTAACAAAAATTAAGAATGAGTAGCAATCAATCAAGAACAAACTATGAAGTTGGATTGGGTGTTCTGGACGCTCAGGACAGCTAGGGCTTATGTATATTCGAAGTCTTTCTCCAAGTGTTTTGTTTTTCCACGAATTAAGAGGTATTTATAGGTTTGTAGCTGCCATTCGTACGACTAAACCATTATCATGGTTCAGTCGTGCGACTGACACATGCAATTGAGTCATACGCATGACTGAAGGTTCAGTCGTGCGATTGTGTCAATTTTATGCCTTAATTATACGACTGATCCAGTCTCCTGGTTCTGTGATCAAGAACGAACTATGAAGTTGGATTGGGTGTTCTGGACGCTCTGGACGGCTAGGGTTTATGTATATTCAAAGTCTCTCTCCAAATGTTCTGTTTTTCCATGAATTAAGTGGTATTTATAGGTTTGCAACTGCCATTCGTACGACTGAACCATTACCATGGTTTGGTGGTGCGACCGACTCATGCGATTGAGTCATACGCACGACTGAAGGTTTAGTCATGTGACTGAGTCAATCTTATACCTCAATCATACGACTGATCCAGTCTCCTGGTTCAGTCATGCGACTGGTTCATTAGTATGATTCATTCATGTGTGTGGTCCATTAGCATGAATAATTATCTGACTAAGTTAAACACATTTCCCAATCATTATTAAATTAAAATTATATACAACAATCTCAAACCTATATATGAAGTTCATACATATGACTTATACTTAACAAAATAATAATATGAAATAATCAAAGATATATAAACATCAAGGCATATATCATATTTTATTTCATCATCACATTACACATATGTAAGACATGAAAGACTTTTACATTTAAGCACGTAAACTAGGAACATCATGTATCTACAAACTCCACATTGGAACTAGTTTACCCTATTGTCTCACATTCTTCATATGCTCTTGAAACTTCTTGTACTTCTCTTCTTTGGTGACTCCCGCGTGTATCTCAAACGCGAAGCAGAGCCGTATAACGTGTTACAATTTAAGAGCTTGTACAATTTCTTACGTGTCATAGAACAGTGGCCACTTGTATAAAGTGTAAACATCATATGCAGACAAGTTAGTAAGCCACACTGGGTCAAATACCCTGATAGTCTCTATCTTCCCATATTTGTTCCAAACTATGACCACTTCTCCCATCCTCCAATCATAATACCACCATTTGAAGTGTGGAGGCATTTCCCGTAAGGGAATCTTAGACATTGTGCGTGGGGGACTCCACTTCAACACCACCTTTGGTCTTCCAAATATAGGATCAACTTCAGACTTATGAATGAACTTCTTAGGTTGTTGAGGTCTGAAGTTTACCCATCTAGTGTAGTATTCTTTCTTCAATACTACCTCAAACCATCCTGACATCTTTATCAGGTTGGCATACAAAAGATCTAAGCATGCCAGTTTGTTGAGCTTAAAACCAGGAAGAGTCTTCTGATCAAGTGGATATCTGAAGTACTCAATCCCTTTCTCCCTTTTAATAGCATAGACTTCCAAGTCTTCAAAATATGCCCACGCGATAATCTTGCCTGACACTTTCTGATGTCTCTTGACTCTGTAAAGTTTGGTGTAGGCATTCAGCTATGGAGGTGTGTGTTGGGCTTTCATTTCTGCAAAACGAGCTGTCCATTCAGCTTTCCTCATATCGACATTAGCATCAGAAGCTTGGGCTTTACTTTCATTCTTTTCTTTTTTCTTTATTCATCTTTTCCAACTTCTCAAAAGTATCACTGCCAAAATTTTCACCCAAGTTAGGGGTAAGGTTGCCCTTAGGGTCAATGTACTCAGGATAGTAATCAGATGTGACAGCTTCTATCTCAATCTCATCCACTCCTTGTAGCTCCTCATCACTTAAAACATCAAGTTCTGGAGCCTCTTTAACTAGCTCATCTGGATTCAGTCTAAACATCTCAGCAAGCTGCTTGTCAGTCAGTCATGAATGATTCTCCTTCTTCGGGAGTGTAGCTCACTGACCTTCTAACAATCCCTTGCAAGTTCTCTTATGCTTTTCTCCAAGTTCTTCTGTCTTTCTTTTGCTGTTGCTCTCGTGGCATGCAATTGGTCCAATATTGAAACCAATCAGGCTGAATTGATCAAACTGCGGATACACTAGGAGCTTAGTTTCAACTTCACGGTCATCACCTTCTTCTAGGATCTTTAGCACTTCTTCAGCAAGCTTTTGGCTTTGTTGTTGATCAATCTGTTGTTCATTAGCTTGGGAGATCTTCCTCTAAAGCCAATAAGCATCAATGTCTTGTACTTTCAGTATCATATCCTCATTAGCTTCTTGTGAGTCTTCGTCATCCATACCACCACCCATTTGCATATCATTATTCCCATCTCTGTCCAAAACATCATCTTCTTCTTTCTCTATCAAGTAGGAAAAGAGCATGTGAGAGAAAATGAATTGGTGGTTCAGCATCATGCAACATATGCATTTTGGATTTGGTCAGACATCTTATCAAATCCTCCACCCCTAGAGGCTATGCACTTGAGGATCACATGTGCCAAGTACTTCAACTAGGGGCACATGTTCTCTTGTTCAGCATGCCGACATTAATGTCATCAGAGTATTTGATCCTCAGAAAACATCCCCGAACCATTAAGGGATGCAGCTTGGTTGGGTAGGCTTCATCCTCACCCAGATCTAAGACTCGCCTCAGATCATCTTCAGTAATCTCAATCTCTTGTTCGAAGATGGAGCTCCAAATACAGTGTTTTGTAGTTGTTGAATGTAGTTGACCTTGTCAAACTTCACTTTCTTGTTTTCCACTTCGCCTTGAGCGATGATGTAACCTCCTTTATTCCCAATGAATGATACATGTCTCCCTTTAATTTGTTTGACGTTGAAAAGGAGAGATGAATTCCTTATCATGTGCCTGGACTCCCCACTATCAATAATCCAAGTATTAGTGATAGCGCTGTAGCGGACACCTTGCATATTCAAAGAAATTGATTAGTTCAGGTTTGGGACCCAAGCCTTAACTGGCTTGGGTGTCCCAGAGGTATCACACATCATGAACTTAACCCACTGTCCTTCAGAGGATGAGGGTACATCCTTCTTCTTCTTGTTCTAACTATCAGACATATTACTTGATTTTATCTTCCATAAACCAGTTTTGTGTAAGGCCTATTTGTGGTAAACAGACGATTGGCTTATGGTTTGAACTTTAGGTTCTCTAATACTCTTAGGTGGAGTATTAGATCTAATTTTAAAAAATCTTGGTTTTTCATCAAAAAGTTCAATTTTCTTTTTGGGTGTCTGATAATAAGGATAATTAGGAGAGATATGTCTTTGTTTTCCATAACTGTAGCATGATCTCCCTTCTACAGATTGAGGAAAATTTTGATGTGGGGTTGAGTTTGGTAGGGGTTTGAGATGTGTCCTGGTTCGGTTGTTTCACTTCTCTTTTAGATGTTTCACCTTCTTTAATAAAATTAATTGTTTTAACATTTTGAACATCTTTCACTTTCATTTTATTTGGACTTTAATGATTAACTCATTTATGGTTAATTGGATTAGTCATTTTGGGTAATAAAATAGACGTTTGTGAACCTGACCTTATATTAACCTTTTCAATTTTATCATCCAAATTCTCAACAGGTATCTTCGCTTTTGATTTCAAAGTAGAATCCTTCTGTTTAGTGACAAATTTCACAGGTTTACCCGTAGAATCAGGATCACTAACCAGAGGAGTAGACACCACATGATCCTTTACATGGTTATTATTGATTGGTCTACATTAGTGTTCAAAAGGATTGCATGTGGTGGCGGTACTACCTTATAACCCAGACCTTCCCCGTTCGTTCATTAAGTTTTGAACTATGTGAGAAGAACTAGCCAAACTGTGTAGTTTTTGTTTTAATGATTCAACCTCGACTTCCAAAACTGCTTTTTCCTTTTTAGTTTCCTCCAAAGAGTTTAAATAAAACTTGATGTCATTTGATTGATTTAAGGCAACAACTTCGGTTTCCCTTAGTTGTTTCCCCAAAAGTTCTATCTTTTCTTTGAAGTTGCACTCATTTTGTTTTAAAACACGATTTGCTTCAGTGCAGAGTTATAAATCATTTACTAGATTATCATTATGTTCTAATAACCTATCAAATTTTAGATCAATAATTTCCCTAAATTTGTCACATTCAGTACAAGCATGTTTTTCAAATAATTGGTCTTTAGAACTTACCTGTGAGGAATCAAACGAATCAACCATCAAAGTAGTGTCAGACTCTTTGGCGATTGGAAGATTCTAAATTCGTAGCACTAAGCTCTTCATCAACCAGATGATCAACAACATCCATACTTTTTTGATATCTGAAAGTTGCTCAGCTATGATGTCTCCTTCACTTGCAGTTTCATCATCCAATGCATCAACGAAAGCAATGTTTAGATCACCCTCATAAACAAATCAGAAATACCAGTATTGACCTTCGTCACCTTGAGCAGTCGCATCCTTTGTATCTTTACTTGAAGATGAAGTTCCAATCTTATTCTTGTCTTGATAGTTGAATGTAGGAAACGGATTTCCATTTCCAGTTTTCTTTGGTTTTACACACTCACATTTAAAGTGCCCCTTTTCACCACAGTTGAAGCACGTGACTTTGGTTTTGTCAAATCCAAAAGTCGTATCTTTAGTAGCAACTAGATTTTGCCCCGTCTTTTTAACAACTTCTTTGTTCTTTTGACAGCACTAGCCAAGGCCCACATTATATCCATTCTTTCTAGCTCAGTTTCATCAATTTGCTCGTAGTCCTCATCAGCAAGATGACAATTTTCAATCTTACCAGCAACTAAACCATCATAAGATTATACAACAGCCGCTATAAGGTCCATGTGCTCTTTAGCAACTTCCACTGTGACATTTTTGAGATTCTCGGTCTTCAACTTTGTAGTATTTGCCTCAGGAACTATGTATTGGCTTCCAGATGACCCTGACGTTTCGGTTCCTGATGCACTGCTTTGGGAAGAAGCAGAAGAGCTAGACACAAACTCCATTTGTAACGGTGCTCCTAAAACAACCAGAGTTGGAACTGAATTGTATAGTGAAGGACTCTGAACATATGATCCTTTCTTTGACTTGTATTTGATACGTAGTTCTTCTTCCTTTAACTTTAAGATGAAATCATTTATGTCTAAAGTATCAAGAATTTCGTTTTGTCTCAAATTTGACATAAATGGATCCCATTATCTGGTAGACCATCAACAAAGCTAGAGACTTTATCTTCCATGGATGTGATCACACCATGAGTGTGCAACTCACTCATCAGATGATAGAATCGATCAATGATATCATCTAAGCTTTCATTCCCAATTGAAGAAAACTTTTCGAACTCCTTTTTAAGAGCTTTTGTCTTCAGTGCTTTTAGAGTTGCATTTCCTTCATATCTCTTTTCCAATGCCTCCCACAACTTCTTAGCCTACTTGTTCTCAGAGACTTGATGAAAGATGTCCTTAGGTATAGACTGAGTCAACAAGGCATATACTTTCTTTTCAGCATTAACCAGAATCTTCTGGGCTTTGCTCATTCCTCCCAAGGTCAACTTGACTCCATTAGCACTGACTGGTACCATGTATCTGTCACAATGGATGTCCAAAGATTTGGGTAAACTCTATTTAAGTTGAATTTAAACCTCTGTTTCCACTATGGGTATTCATCCAACGTTAACATCTTTGGCGGTTTATTATGGTTTCCAATCTCATTCTCTAGAAGTAGAAGGTTCTGGATGCGTGAGTCTTTTCCAGCAGTAAATGCAGCAAATTTGTCTTACATTGCTTTAAACTTTGTAAACTTAGAACAACACAGTTCACTCGTGCGAGTGGGCTATGCAAATGGGTCACTCATGCGAATGAAGGATGCGAATGAATTCAATCGTGCGTATGAACAAGGCGATTGAATCAAAGTGGTGACTCTTTTTGATGAACAAGGATGCGAATGAATTCAATCGTGCGAGTTTTCTAGGAACCCTAATCTGTCGTATGATGAAAAACCGAAACTTTAATGCATGCAAACGTAGAAAACACCTTTTGAAGAAAAGTGGTGACTCTTTTGATTGAAAATGTAGGTTTTAACACCAAAACTAATTGAATCCAAGCAAAATCACGAGCCAATGGCTCTGATACCACTTGTTAGGACCGTGTACGTATGGAGTACTAGTGGATTCTACGTGAAACCAGATTAAATAGTGCAGAATCCTATTTGATTGGCAATCCAATCAGTGAGAACGATAACCTGATCGATCTAACGATATAACAAACCTTTAGAATGAGTAGAAATCGATCAAGAATGAACTATGAAGTTGGATTGGGTGTTTTGGACGCTATGGATGGCTAGGGTTTATGCATATTCGAAGTCTCTCTCAGAGTATTCTGTGTTTTCACGAATTAAGTGGTATTTATAGGTTTGCAGCTGCCATTCGTACGACTGAACCATTAGCATGGTTTAGTCGTGCGACTGACTCATGTGATTGAGTCATATGCACGACTGAAGGTTTAGTCGTGCGACTGAGTCAATCTTATGCCTCAATCATACGACTGATCTAGTCTCCCGGTTTAGTCATGCGACTGGTTCATTAGTATGATTCATTCATACGTATGGTCCATAAGTATTGTCCATTAGCATGAATAATCATCCGACTAAGTTGAACACATTTCCCAATCATTATTGACTTAGAATTGTGTACAACAATCTCAAACCTATATATGAAGTTTATACATATGACTTATACTTAAAACAATAATAATATGAAACAATCAAAGATAAATAAATATCAAGGCATATATCATATTTCATTTCATCATCACATTACACATATGTAAGACATGAAAGACTTTTATATTTAAGCACATAAACTAGGAACATCATGTATCTACATGAGTTACCCAGACCTATTCCAAGTTCTACTAAATATTATGAAGATCAAGCTCCCATTACTAGAAGTCCTAAAAGATTGAACATTTTAGGAAACAACAAAGCTTCAATAAGTTGTTAGCAAACTGGGCCTTAAAACTCATTAGCTCACAATTCTAGTACTCAACACCAAGCTGATGAAGATAGTGATCTAGAGAAACAAGTAACCGTTGATGCTTCTTCACAATAAACTATTATCGATACTGTCACACATTCATTCAGTTAGTCCTTATTGAATAAGTATGAGACATCAGTTGGAAATTCTATTCAAAATCATGAGCAAAGTTTCTAAAACTTGGATCTATCTATACAACTAGATGTGATTCGTAGGCTTAGGATACACAACACTCATCCAACTGAGAACATCATTGGGTATGTCTCAAAATGTGTGAGAAAAAAGGTCAAAACCACAATGGGAATGTTTGCTTCTACTCATGCTTTCTCTCTCAAATGGAACCTAATAAGGTAGAAGAAGCTCTCAAGAAAAAAAATTAGGTTGAATCAATGCAAGAGGAGTTGACTCAATTCAAGAGACAAAAGGTATAGAATTGTTGGGTCTAAAACAATAGTTTATATTATCAATAATGTCAAAGTCAACATAAGTCATCGTCTTAGTCAAGGTCAATAGAAAAGTCAAAAGACAAGTTCAAGACGAAGAACCGAGTGAAGATATTGAAGATATATTTTCTTTTGAGACTTTATTATAATAAATATATTTTTTATGAACAAAATATATTTTATCTTGTTTTAGTCTAGTTTAATAGTCTAGAGGGTTAAATGTAAATAGTAAAAGTTAGTCTAGACTATAAATAGCTTAATTGTAATTAGTATTGGTTAATGGTTGCATGTTGATTGGAGAATTACATGTAAACAATATTATTTGCAATCAAAATATATCAAAGTTAGGTTTTCATTGTGTTCATCTTATTTTGACCAAGAAATCTTCATATTATTTAATTTAAGTGTTTAACCTGGGCTAACAATTTGGTATTAAAGCCATTTTAGATCAAATCATTAAAGATTTGAAGAATTTTAAAGGTGTTCATCAGATTTTTAGAGAGAGAAAAGGGGTTTAGAAAGAGAAAGTGAATCGGAGTTCAAATTTGTTCAATTCTTATATCAATTACACCAGATCTATCAATATTTACAACATATGTTGGATCTACATCAACTTTTATACAAAAAAATTAAAAAAATTCAGATATGAGATTTTCTCACACACACACTAGTGTGTGTGTTCTTGAGTCCTCATATCTTCATCCAGCAAAATTAACATCCAACTGAATGAAAGTTCACATTTCGAGCGAAAATTCTAGCGAAAATGCTGTAAAATTATCAGTGACCCTAAGAACAAACCTGCGAAATAAAATTTTTTTCAGCGAATTAATAAAAAAACCTCCTGTGAAATTACAAAAACGAATCTACAAAATTTCACATCTATCCAACAAAATTAATCCAACACTTACCACACCCGCTGACAGCTCCTCCACCGGCTCGCACCAATGCAGCACCACCACAACTCAACACTTACCACAACCACCGACAGCTCCTCCACCGGATGGCATCACTGTAGCACCACCACAACCCAACAACCACGACGGTTCAACATTTACCTCAACCGCCGGCGGCTTCTCCACCGCCGGAACCCTTGAAAACGCGGGTGCCAAACCCTAGTCGCCGCTACCTTCATC
>BJCM01210017.1:0-18279 GCA_018326385.1 Flaveria bidentis | reverse complement strand
CCCCCCCCCCCCCCGAGAACCTCATTTTCTATTCCTGAAGTGTATTCTTCGGTATATTAAGGGCACTCTGGATCAATGCCTACTTATTACACAATCCAAATCCTTGAAGATTACAGCCTATTTTGATGCAGATTGGGGAGGGTGTCCCGACTCTAGGCGATCAACATCCGGATGTTGTGTTTTTTAGGCGATAATCTCGTATCATGGTCCTCCAAACGTCAGGCTACCATCTCCCGATCTAGTGCAGAGGCTGAATATCGAGGTGTCACCAACACATAAGTCGAGATTAGTTGGCTACGAAACCTTCTTCTTGAACTACATGTTCCTCATCTGTGATGCCGTGATTATATTCTATGACAATGTATTTGCTGTGTATCTCTAAAAAAAACTAATTCAACATCAACGGACCAAGCACATCGACATAGACATCCATTTTGTTCGTGACAAAGTTTGCATCGGTACCCTTCGTGTTCTTCATGTTCCCGCGGACTTTCAATATGTTGATACCTTCACTAAAGGCCTCTCCAGAAAACTATTTCAACACTTCAAATCCAGTCTTTGACTCCGTTCCTTCGACTAAGAGGGCGTGTTAACCGAAGACATATATTCTATATTATTTAATGTATTTGTATACAACCGCCTATGATTGAATATTTCCTTTATTGTTCCTTAGATTTAGGCTTAATTGTTGTTTCCTTGGTGTATATATGTCATGCTTCGGTTATGAATAAAGATCATCAAAGGATTACCCCTTTTTAGTTTTTTTCAAAACAAATCTTTGAATATAATTGTAAATTAAGTTGAAATGAGAAAATATGGTTGCGCGCGACGGCGGAATGCGAACTTTAAACGGTAAAGGCTTTGACATTAATGTGGCAATGTAGCAAAAGAAACATTGTTAAATACATTAAGGAAATCTATGAAGTTACAACGACTGAAGTTATGACAACTTGGCTGTGGAGATCAAAATAAAGATAATTGAGAGTTATGTAACGGTATCATTACTTTTCACTCGGTTGGTCTCATTCTTCATGGATTGTTTAAGGATCATCCCCGAGGTTTGTTCAAATTTCACATTTCGTCACTTTGATTGAAAAATTGTAGGTTTAGTCCTAAGGTTTAAAAAAAACGTAACACTTATAGTCCTTTGGTTAAATGTCGTTGGTTTTTACAATAAAATTTTAAAAATGACGATTTTACCATGTCCATACCCCTCCCCAATGCGCCACCACCGCAGCCACACTATGCCACCACAGTAACCCCTATCGCAGCCCTGCCCACCCCACCCTCCACCGTTGTCCCTAACCATCGCTTGTGAGCAACCGATGCTTGTGATGGGTGCCCGATTCAGAGATGTAATTGATTGTTAACCAGTCTTGATTTCACAAGTGGCAAACTACAGCTGGTTTCATTACATCTCTCCATCCTTGTGGTAGCCGACCCCCATAAAATCCATTGTGGATCTTGATGCTTCAAAGAGTACCACCTGATGCTACAATCCTTCAATGCACCCATGAATCCAACATAAGTTCTCCCTTATTCCCACTTGTCACCATATAATTTTCTACTTCAATACACCCATTATGGACCGATTATGTAATTGCAGGTGTAAGGTGGTGTTACTATTTTGATGGATATTAATGGTGGGATTAATTACCCTGTTGAAGAAGAAATGTGAGGTGGTGGTGATGTTTATTGAAATCTTGTGTAGTAGATTAAATAGATAAGGTGGAAATGAGTAACTTAAGATGGGAAAGAAAGTTGGTGGTGGTGGAGATTGGAGTTGGCGGTGGAGATTGGAGTGTGGTGGTGGAGATTGGAGTGTGGTGGTGGTTAGGATGAAGATGATGAAGAAGAAAGGGGTGAGGGTGGGGGAGTGGGTGTGGGTGTGTTCGTCCCAAGCTAAATTTATATTAAAAAATAAAAAGCTTTGAGGGTAAAATAGTTATTTCACACCCATTAAACCTAACTTTTTAACTGCCATTAGACTCAGGGGCGATAAGTGTAATGTTTTTTCAAACCTTACGATTAAATCTGTAATTTTTCAGTCCCAATGAAGAAAGGTGAAATTTAAGTAAATCTCGGGGACGATCCGTGTAATTTACTCTATATTCTATTTTGAACAGGACTCCGTTTAAAAAAAATGATAGATGGCATTTAGGAAAAAATAAACAAATAAACGAAAATTATTAAGGAAAACCCAATTTATATATACTACATGATATAAACGTACAACTTTTAATAACTTGAGAAGGTCTAAGTGGTATTTTATGAAGTTAAGGGGTCATTTATGACACTTGGCAAAGTTAGAGGGGTGAATGTGATTTCACAAAATTAAAGAGGTGGATGCCAGTGACCTTTACTTTTAAGAGTGTCAGTAATATATACTCATATCAAATTTTTATAACTGAGTTATTTATCTAAATGAATCCATAGAATATATACTTGTTTTTACCTTGTAAACAAGCAAAGTCACCCATGTGCTTTGGCAAGGCGTTACAATGAAAAACTACTCATTACGGTGTGATGGTACGATTAAAAGAATCATATGAAGTTGTAGCGGATTGGTTATGTAAATTAAAAGGTAAATATAAAATACAAATATGCCCCCAATATTATGCTATAAGAATTTAAAAATGTATTTTCTAAAAGTAATGTGACGGCAACAATACTTTTAGAAAATACATTTTTGGTCATCAAATTTAATTTTGCAAACATAATGCACTGTTAGCCACGTTTGTAATAGTGGTCATCTAACAATTATTTAGGGATAGTTCGCACTGTTAATTTTTAACGTGTGTAAAGGCTAATTGCAAATCACAAACCATGAGGACCACTTTTATCAATATTAAAATTAAATAAAAAGTAAATTATTATTTGCATTCCTAACTTTTCTAAAAACCAACTAATCTTCATACATTTTTTTTATTTTTTCACATATTTGTGTACCAAATGTAAGATAAAACTATCCCTAAAAATTAAGAAAACAAAAAAAAAACTTGTGAGAACCACCCACCCACCTCCACAATGACTTCTCATCTAACATACACCTAGTTTTTTATCTCTCTCCCCTTCCTAATCTCCATCACCACCACCACCATCACAAGCTCCCATCACCACCACAACCTCCCCTATCACCGCCACCATAACCCCTATCACTGCCATGACCACCACTGCGAATCACAATAGTAAGTATAACCCACTTTAAATGTAAACATTCCAAGACTCTCAACCATGTTCCTACTAACAACACTGCATGACCAGTTAAAGAATGGTCAATACAATCAGTCTCGTAATTAGGAAAGTGTTAGAACACTTAACATATCAAATTGGGAACTAGGTTTTTATATGAAAGATACTAAGAACATAAGTAAGTAATGAGACAAAATAAAAAACAAGAACAAGATAATTATGGTTTTCAATAATGCTATATATTGCTCTTAAGTTCTATTATAAATGTTACAAAGCATAAGATAAATACAAGAACCTGAGATACTTTATACTAGATCCTACAATCAGTTATATTTTTAAATCCAACTGGAAACACGAATATAGACAACAAAATCAATGTATAGTTAAAAGACAGATTGCCCTTTTTACTTGTGACTGTGACATGCCATACCTCACAACCTAATATATTACAAAAAGGATCAAAGATACAAAGTAGAAAGTCATAGACTCCAAACCATAATCTACAGTTTACAAAAGCATGGACCTTTTCACTAACTTGTATAAGTACATGAGTCTTTAGAGTGGCAGCGGAAAGTTGGTCAGCTTTATGTAAAAGTTGATCTAAGAAAGCATGTCTTCTCTGTCTTCGAAAGAAATCAATCTTCAGTCTCTTTGCTTGATTTTGTCCTTGAAGCTTTGGAAGACTTTATCTTTGGCTTCGGAAGATTTGGTCTTTGGCTTCGGAAGATTTTACACTTAGAATAATTTATTTAAAGTGTGTAAAACTTTCGAATTAACTTCTACTTTACACATCATACATGCATGCTGAAAGCTTTTTGGTTGTTTTGGTTGCATAAGCCTTTCAAGTATAACCTTACAAACTCCCCTAGGCTGATGCTACCAAAACAATGAAGGATACTCAGATATTGATAGTTCTCATCAGGATCAAGACCATTCCTTTCTTTATCAATTGGTTAGGATCTCTTAAACTCTCATAGTACCTTCTCATGTCATAGAGATCGTGCGAAGGAAGATCAAGCATGTCTTGCCGAAATAGACATCTTGACCTGATGACATACCATCTTCTTGGATTTGCAGCAAAACTTCAGGACAAGATGGATCTTTCAACTGCAAGAGGCTCTACTTGTGTTGGATTTGGTTAAACAACCTCTTCTTGAGCTGCCTCAGGATGCTCTGACTCATCCTGAGGTATGGATGTGGATGCCTTCGACTTATTTTTCTTCTTAGTGTCCTTTTTCGTGACCATCCTTTTTCTACTCTTTGATGACTTTAACTGAGAAGACTAACATTTAGCACCATGTTGTTCTTATGTGTCTTTCTCAGTTGGATCCTCTTCCTTTACAGGTTCAGAAAGAGAGGGATCACGACCCCATTGTGGATCAGAAGATGAAGTTGGTTATGGTCCAACACTAGGTCCAGGTTGTGTTGTCTCTTGGGTTCAACCTTGATCTTAACTTCAGGTGGAGTTTGACTTGGTAGAGAATGCAAGTCCATAAGCTAATCCTTTTTAATATTTTGCTTGATCACTCTAATGTGCTAATCCATAGTAGATAGAGACATTGGACTAAGCCTCCTTCCAAAGAATCCATACAACTTCAATGAGCTCATCGTCCTGTGCCTATCAGCATACTTCTTTGGGCTCTTTTGGATGATGGATCTTGACTTTGCAGCTTCTTACATCATCTTCCTCTTAGCAACCTTTTTTTCTTTTATCACTTGTTGTTCAAGTTTCTTTAGGTACTCAAATTCTATGTATTCATAGGATAAGGGAAGAAGCGTTGATGCTTGATAGAGGCCTGTGGCACTCAGATAGCTGATCATGTTTTGTCTATCTACTTTCTTGTCTACCTGAGGTTGTTGCTCAGTTGCCACAGCCTCTATCTCAAGGATTTCTTGAACTAGGGAGAGGGTAGGAGTATGTTTGTAAAGTTTTTTCTTTCTCCTTTTTTCCTTGATCAAGAGGAGCAATTCTGCATCCTCTGCCTCATTCCTCTCCTTTGACAAATCAGTGTCAACTAGTTCATTAAGCTCTTCTAAGAGAAGAGAGATAAGTTCATCAAAGTTATAGCTCCTTATCCCCAAGTAGTTTAATCTGGCTGCCCTCAACTCATCATCTTGAGTGTGGCCTGGGGGCAGCCCTAATTGCATCTTCTATGAATCCTAGGGATCATTTTAACTCTCTCCCATTAGCTTTATCTTCATCTCTCTCTCTTTCCCTTCCTCAATCTCCTAAGGAGTCAGTTTTCTTTTCACTTTGTTACTCACAGGCTTTAGTGACTCGAGGTTAAGAGAGCTTTGGCCTTCATTGTTTGCTTCAACACTTAAGCTTTGGCAAGAAAGAGGTTGTGAAGCACATTCAACAGGTGGTGCCTTATTGAGGGTAGAGGATATTGAAATAGTTCCTGTAACAAGGTTCAAAAGGTCTATCACTAGGCCTTTAGTCATGGTTTTTCATTCGAAGCAAATCTTAGGGTCCATCTAAACATCCGGTTGACCAATCACATTGCCTGATAGTGTATGTCTTCTTCTATGTCTAAAATCTTTAACAATCATATCTTGAATCCTCTCAACCAGTTTGTCAACTTGTCTGTTTTGACTAGGATTGCCAAATGACATGTGGACTAGAGGAAGACTGTCATATTAATTTAGGGTTGAAAATTGAAAATCACTTGTTGCCCCTGAAGTCTATGCTATATCAGGGCTCTCCTGTCAGTATCATACCTCTACCCTAGTATTTTATTCTCAACATCATAGGGTGGGGTAGATATAGCCCTTTGATACCCTCCTCAAACAAACTTTGTATGAGTGAGTCCACATAAATATGGACTTGAGGAGGTTGCTGAGTATGGAGAATTGCGAGTGAGGTTGTGAGTCATCAATGTTCATATTCTGAGAAAAACTCCCAATTTCTGTGTCTGCTAGGACTTTCTCCCCCTTTTTGGTATAAGCACCCTCTTGTATAGGTGAGCTGGAGGTTAGGTCCATCATATCCATAAGTTCTTGTGGACCTGGTTGAATCCTTTTGAGTGGTCTCTCAACTAACTTCCCTTTGAGATCGATCTCTTGTTGTTGGTCATTGACCCTTGTTTGTAAGGTAGTCACCTGAGATTCCTAGTGACTAAAATTTGAGACTAAATAGGTGTAGGTTTGAGTCAGTTTTTGCACCTTTAGTTCTAGAATCTCCTCATTTTCATTAGAAGAATCACAAGGAATGAGAGAATAGAACAAAGTCTTCTTCCGCATCACCAACATTATGTTCTTGGTTGTTGGATTTCCCTTACACCATGACAACTTCAGGTGAAGTGTCAATGGGCTAGGTTGCCATGATTGAGATGTTAAAGATGTAGTCGCTTGCTGAAGTGAAAGCCTCTTCCATATGGACCTCCTAAACTTGTTCAAACAGATCCACCTTAGTAGTGGGTGGATGATGTGGGCTAGAGATATATCGTTTCTACTTTTCCAAAACTGGTCTTCAGGTACCTAGGCATTATTTATGCCATGATCAGTATAGGTGTTCTTGGATCTCTTGTTTGGGCTCATCATATGATATAGGAGTACTCATCTATCCTTGAGCACGGGTGGAGATGAATGACTCATAGTACTCACTGAATCTCATGCATTCATCATCATAGAATTCTAGGTTGGGTATGGGTTGGTTAAGGTCTAGAAGCTGGTTATGGTAACTTTCCCTTAAAGGTTGTTCATTAGAGTTTTGAGGCTCTAAGTGAAGGCCTAACATTGTTGGGGTTGTGAACTCATAAGGTTGAGCATGAGGAACCTCAGCATTAATCCTTGGTGAGATGGGAGTGGTTTTCTTTTCAGGGGAAGTGGGAGCTCCAATGTCCACTTCCTCCTATAGGGGTGAAGATACGGGGGCCTGCACAAGCTGAGTAGCTTGTGCAGGGGTTCGTTTGGATTTTCTTGTGTAGGTGATGGTTATTTGAGGTCGTTAGGGTGGCTGGGAAGTGGAAGGTGTGGGTTCAACACTAGCTGGTGCTGCTAAGTTGTCACCTTGAGCAATGAGCTCTAATATTTTTAGGACAAGGGTTGTTTCTACCCCTGAGAAGCCCATAGTAGGCTTTCTTATTGTCTTGCAGATGTCGGGCTTCATCTGTCCCATTTTTAAAACATTACATGTTCCCCTTAACTTTGAACTGGGCTCACAGTTAAGAATGTCCTCAACATATTTAGGAAACATATAGTATTGGTGTCCAAGTTAGCAAGCAAATTTGTATATACAAACTGAGAATACCTTAATTTGACACCCTGAACCATCCCATGGACTATATAGGAAATGTCTTCAGGAGTTTGGCCCCATCCTTTATGCTTGTTAGATAGATAATGGAATGACTACATGGAGGAGGTACTTCCATTAGGAGGAGACCTTCCTTTTTCTTAAGATTCATATAGAGTAATTACTTACATAGCCCATGTGCGTGAAGTACTAGTTGATAGCAGACTTTGGGAATGACAGGTCACCTTCCACATCATTTAGCCTAAGATGAGTGCTAATGAATGCTAGAGTGATGAAGATTGTCCTCCCTTGCACTATGGTAGACAGTGCATTCTCCCCATCCAAAGTGACCTCTTGGCAGGTCCTCTAGAACTCCAATAGTTGATCTTCATAAAGTGAAGGATATATGGTAAGGAAGGTGAAGTAGTTGATAGAGTCAAAAATCGACAAACCTAGAAAAAACCAGGATCTTTTTTAGAGTTCAACAGAGCAACCTAATTGTGTTGTCTATGCAAATGCATGGAAAAATTTGGTTGGTTTCTACGATCAAGGTTGGCCATTTTGTGAGTAGCTTTGTGGTGAAGAAAGGTAAAAAAAGCGATTTGTAGGTGAATTTAGGTTCGAGAATTTTGCAAATGAAGAAGATGGTGAAAGAGGGGAAACCCTTGAGTGTATATATATGAAATGAATTTGAGAAAAAGTTAGTGTAAAATGATAAACTTTGAAATCCGAATATTGGTCCCACCTCGGAAAAAAATGCCCAAAAAGGTAGTTTTTTTGGAAGTCAAAAATCTTCCGAAGGCAATTTGTCTTTGGAAGTTTTATAAGAACTTCGAAGCTAATTTGACTTCGGAAGATATTCCCGAGTTTTATGGAAATTTGCTTCGGAAGGAAAATCTTTAGAGTATTTTCTCTTCTGAGACATATTTGGTTTCAGAAGAGATTAAAATTTGGAGGATTTATTCCTAGATAATAAATCTTCCGAGTCTTAATTGTTTTGGAAGAAAATTGTCCTTCAAAAACATATAAGTACTTAGAAGTATATTTTTGCTTTGGAATATATATCAAACATTTCTTCTGAAGGTAAATTTCATGTAAGTAGTTATCTAATTTGAAGACTTAATGTTCTTCCGAATACAATGTTATTGTCTTCCTAAAGAAAATATATCTAAAATTTCCAAAATTTTAAGAAATATCATTTGAAAATTTTTCTTTCAAAGTAAAATAGGATTACGTTGGTGATAATTTAGATAACTTAGAATACATATGTTTTAGAAATAGTCTTGAGTTAAGTTTTAAGAAAATCTACTCAAAGTTAATCATCCCAATAGCTGATATAATATATTTAAATCTTTGTTCATCAAAAGCCTTTGTGAGGATATCAGCATATTGTTCATTTCTATTAACTTTGACTAGTTTTATCAATCATTCAAAATTATCTCTAACTAAATGATACCTGATGTTGATATGTTTTGTCCTTTAATGTTGTATAGAATTCTCTATGATAGAGATAGAAATATTGTTTTCTATATGGATTGGGGTCTCCTTGAAGTTGAATCGATAGTCCAGCATATGATTCTGAATCTAAAGCACTTGAGCACAACAGCTAGCAGCAACAATGTATTCTGCTTCAGTTGTTCATGCAGACACACATGATTGTTTCTTGCATTGCCATAAGACTATCCTTCCAACAATGAATTAACATCCCCCAGATGTAGAATAGGTTATATTGTAGCCACCATAGTCACTATCTGTTTAGAAATCAGTGAGATTGAGATTCTCACTTAGGATCGAATATAATGATTGAGTTAATGATTGAATGACGGAATCATACAATCAAAAAACATTCAATGCAGAATAAATACTCATAAATGCTTTTTGTATTGATTAAGGTGATTGATTACAGTAAATGCTAGTGTTTGAGCACGAAGCAGTAATAATACACCTAGAGAATAAATGACAAAATATATTCTAATTGTCTATTCACTATCACCTCATGTACGAGGTTTTCTATTCTATTTATAGGAAGACAAGATGCCTTTTTTAGAAAATAACTAAACTACACCTGACCTATACATCAGAACTAGTCTAAGTGTTCATTCGCATTTCTCCTTGTTCATCCGCATTGGCAAATGCGGATGAGTTGACTTGATAAGCATTTCTTTACTTGATCTTCCGCATTAGTATGTTGGTCATCCGCATTGGTTAATTCGGATGAACAAATACTTTTGCGCATTTGTCTGGTCATCCGCATTGGCAAATGCGGATGAACAAAATCTTGTCCGCATATTCTTCTAAGCTATCCACATTTGTTAATGCGGAAGAACAAACACTTGTCGGCATTTTTTATGACTTCTGCATATTCAAATGCGGTTAGCCACACTTGGTTCTTCTATAAGTAGACTCTTCATCCACATTAATTCTTGGACTTGTGGGAATCTCAACATAACAACAATCAACTCACCAATTGAATTGGCATGTATGATCCTTTCAAGGCTCAACAATACTCCCCCTAAGGATTATGCAACCTATGTTCTTTAATGTTTGGGTGGTGATTGAGGTTGTGATGATTCTGTTGGGTCTTGTGGAGGAATCAAAAATGCTGCTTTAGTTGGATCCAAAATAGCCTTTATCATGTTGATAAAGTCTGTTGCATCTGACATCCTTTCCCTACTCAGCACATGGATCTTCATCTTGCTCATGTTGTAGATGGCTTCTAGTGGTAATTTCTTGAGGGAAATAGGTTCCCAGATAGATACTATAGATAGCCTATCTCTGTGAATTAATAAACTTCCATCCATATCAACCTCCAACTTAACAATATTCCCAGCTGCAAAGGGGTCCTTTTCTTCTTTCTTTTATCTCTTTTGGCAGTGATACGATCATATGCCATTTTCAGCAGCTTGATACACTTTAAGAAGAAGTGCATATCTTGTTCTCCTAGTTTGTTGCTGATTTCTCTAAAATGTCTGGTATGTATGTAATGGATGTAAGATTTATCAAGCAGTCTTATCTCATATCCACTGAATAATCTTATTTCAGCACCTTCCTTTCCTCCCCATTTTCTTTCAATTACCATCTCATAAGTTTTCTCATCATAATACACATTTGAGATAGGTAAGGAGGAATGGATACCAGACACCAATTTTCTCTTCAAAGATTCTATTGGTTTCACTTTTAGCTCAGGAAACATAACTTCTTCAGCTTGTTTTGTCTGCTTCTTCTCAAGGGGATTGATGAAAGACCTATCTTTCCTCATGCATATGGCTTTTAATGATTTGAAATTATCAGTTCGTTTGAACATTTTGAGTATGTTTTCAAATTCATAACCCCTGAACATAGCTGAGTGATTGATCAGTTCTAGTTGAGCTAGTTCTTTTAAGTCATGGATCTCCAGAGCATTTACAAGAGTAGAGTACTCTGTAAAGAATTGGACCAACCCGAAGATCCTTTTAACCATAAACATGTTCCAAGTACTGTCATACTTCTAGGCAATGATTTTCTGATCTATTTTGCCTTTTGGGGTAGACACACCTCTAATCATTTCTACAGTGGTTAACCCTTCTTGAAGTTTCAGTTGGGAGGGTTCAGTAAACCACTTAGGGTATTTATGAAGCACATGTGCCAGATAGTCTTGATCTTGATGAGTTAGCTCCATGTCTTGTGCTGACACTCTAGATCTTGGCTTTTTGTTGATGATTTCTTCTTCTATCTTCTTGAGCCTATCTTTCTTTTCATTAATCAGGTTGAGAGTGGCAACTCTTAGTGAATTTGTTTTCATATTCCCTAGTTTTCTTCTTGTGAAGCCTTGACTTGAAAGGTAATCCTTCATTTCCTTATCAGACATTCTATAAGAATCCGGATGTAGGGGTTGAGGAGTTGATGTTGATTTCTTCATGGCTGACAGTTTGGGCATAGGAGCCTTTTGAGAAAGAGTTCTCTCATACTCAATTTCAAAGGTGGGGTCCAGTAGTTTGTTTACTTTCTCCTCTTCTGCTTTCATTCCCTCATATGTCATGCTAAACACCTCATCAACATCATATCCATGGTTAATTAAGAACATGTATTTCACCATGAGGTCATCTGTTTTAGCCTTTTCAACCATTTCATGCACATATTTCTCTTCTTGTACAGGACTATTGGCTGCTACAGGCTCATCAGTCACATATCCTCCTTCAATCTCTACTTCTTCAAGGTCAATAAAGACAACTTGTTTCTTCAATTGAGCCTCAACTTTCTCATGCTCTTCCAAGAATTCTGATATTGCAGCAAGACTTCTAGGATCATCTTGTTTGGTTTTCTTTACTGGTTCTTCTTCTTTCATTGGTCTCTTTCCCTTAGCTTTCTCAGACGAATACTTCCTCTTTCTGGTGTAAGTTTGTATTGAAGGACTAGATAAGGATTCAGGCTTTTCAACTTTCTCAGGCAATTTTTCAGCCTCTGTTTGTTCTTGATTATAAGTAGCAATATCTTTTTCTTCCTTTTCTCTTCCTTCTTCACATAACTTTTTGATTATTTCTTTTTGTTCATTAGTCAAAGACACAGCAAGAACTATTTGCATACTCAACTCCTTCTCTAAAGGGACAAGAGATTGAGGAATGACCACTATGGGTTTAGTACTAGTCCTCTGGTCACCTATAAAATCCCAAAATTCATCATCAGTGATGAATTCTTCAGATGTAAAACTGTCCAAGGCATTGATCATATCTTTGAATTCAGCCTCTTTTGCATGCATGCTGGCTTTTTCCTCCGAGTATTTCACTATTTCCAATCTAGTTTCTTCTTGTTCTGCCTTGCTTGGTTCTACTGCTTGTTCTGAGAATCTCATTCTTTTGCCATGAGGAGAGTCATCATTACTCTCCTCTGAAGTGCTTTGAGATTTAGTTTCTGGCTCATCTACTTGCTTGACTTCTAATTCAGCTTCCTTTTTTATTTCAACAAGCATCTCAAGTTCAGCTACTCTCTTGTTCAGAAGTTCATTTTGTTTCTGCAAGTTAATGATAATCTCATCTTGCTCTTTATTTAGTTCTTCTTGTTCTTCCATGGCTATTGTTTGAATGGATAAAGTGTCCAAGTGACCACTTATCTTATCACTTGCTTTTTGAAGAGCAGCTTTTAAGTTGTTAATCTCCTTATCTTTCTTTTTCTTTTCAGCCTCATATTTTTCTTTTACCTCTTTCAACTCAGTCTCCTTTTCATCAAGTTTAAGAAGTCTATCTTGAATGATGCTTGCTCTTCTTTTCAGTACTCTTTCCAACTTTCCAACCTTTTGCATGAGCTCAAAATCAATTCATCTGGTTTGTGCATACCCGATTCAGCAAAGCTCTCTAAAGAAGCAGCTTCAGAAGTGGTTTTCTTCAGAAATTTGAACGGGTTGATCCTCCTCATCCGAAGATGATTTGGATTCTTTAGATGAGCTGGTGGAATCTCCAAACTTAGTTGGATCAGCACTTGTAGGGAATGTTTGAGGTGGTGATTTAGGATAGTGGTGAGGTGGTTATTTTGGAGAGTGATGAGGTGGAGATTTTGGAGAGTGATGAGGTCGAGATGTGATTGGTTGAGCTATTGGTGATGGGATAGGTGATTTATGAATTGAAGTGGTTGGTGTTTTATGTGGAGATGGTAATGGTGATGGTATAAAGTGAGATGCAATATCATGATCATGAGGACCAGTGTGAAGATCACCCCCTAACTCCTCCTGGGGTGACACTGGCCTGGATCCTTCAACTCTTTCCTTAGCATGCTCAACAACAGCTTGAGCTTCTTCCTGAATGGGCTAATCAATAGGAGCCTCCTGTTCTTCTATCTGCTGAATCATCTAAGTTAGTAGGGGAGAGTGTGCTCCACTGTAATAATTTCTTGGATCTCTTTTCTTAATGTACTTATAGGATTTGGAATCATAATGAGGAATATCCAAAGTTGGTCCTTCATGTGCAAGATCAGGAAATGCATCATTAATCAGACATTGGAGAAATCTTGGATACATTAAGAACATATGCCTTCTTCCTTCTTGTATGTTAGAGGTTAGACCATTGAATACATAAGCAGACATGTTGAAAGGTCTGTTTGTACATAAGGCACATGTGGTAGAGGAAGTGATCACAAGTATATTATTCCAACCTGTCTTCCTCTTAGATTAGCAATGTTGAAAGAGGTGAATTAGGAACCTCCATTGCAAATCTACCAACCCCTTTACAATTTGCTTTCCCTCATAGCCACCTTCATATCCAATTTCTGCAAAGAAAGTGGTGATTTCTTCATCTTCCAACTCAATGGGAGCATTGGCATCATCACCAAACTGTAGACACTGTCTCACAGTTTGCTCCGTGATGGACAAAGAGAGATCATCAGTAATTCTTCCTACTAAAGTCCTTTCACCTTCCATATCAGTCACTTCTGTAGTGCTCCAGAATGATATGATATATCTTTCATAGATGATGGGCCTGACTGTAATAGCATGAGCTATTTTTGTAGTAGATATGAATCTAATCATGTCTCTCAGTCCTTCAGCTTCAGGTACATCAGGGTCCAAATAACCGCTGACGTTATGGAGCTTGCTCCATGTAAGATTAGCCATTCAATCTGCATTTAAGAGATATGAGTTAGATTTGATGAGAAAGTATATGCACCATTCATTAGTTTGACTGTTAATGGTCAAAGATGAATGTTGGATGTTACTGTTTCATTGTTGTCACGTGAAATGGTGATTTTGTGATGAACAACCACAATTTATTTGGTTTTCATGTTTAAGTGGATGCATTGTTAATATTATCAACCATTTATTTTATTTTATTTCATGAATTTGTTCCACATTTTCAGTTTTCGTCATGCTCTGTTCTTATGATGAACATGACTATGAAGTTTTTTATGATGAGTAGAATTCCTCTTAGTTTGTATGTTCATTAAAGTCGAAAATGTGTAACTTTTCTTTGAATGAATCTTATTTTGGGTGTTCTTTATTAACCCATGGTTCTACGTTCAATTTTAGTTCAAAAGTCCGAAAGTTAGGTCATGAAATATTTTGGAAATTTCACCTTTCTTTCAATACTATTGTTGCTTAGAATCGAAGATAAGAACATATTGAGGAGAAGACACTAAAATCTCTGGTTGTTGATGATGATGATGATGAATGGGGATGTACAGTGGTTTTTCGCTCGTCTCACTATGGAATCTCTCAAATTTGAAAAGTATTAAATGACCCCTTGAATTTCCTTTAAAAATTCAATTAATGGCTTTTACAAGATTTTACAAGTTCCTTTGACTTGATCAGCATTTCTTTACTTGATCTTCCGCATTAGTATGTTGGTCATCCGCATTGGTTAATGCGGATGAACAAATACTTCTGCGTTTTTGTCTGGTCATCCGCATTGGCAAACGCGGATGAAAAAAATCTTGTCCGCATATTCTTCTAAGCTATCCGCATTTGTTAATGCGGAAGAACAAACACTTGTCAGCATTTGTTTTATGACTTCCTCATATACAAATGCGGTTAGCCACACTTGGTTCTTCTATCAGTAGACTCTTCATCCGCATTAATTCTTGGACTTGTAGGAATCTCAGCATAACAACCATCAACTCACCAATTACATTGGCATGTATGATCCTTTCAGGGCTCAACATTTGGCATCCAGATTGAAGTCAGAATTCTTTGCATACCAAAGGGTTAATTTAGGAGCATCTTTAAGATATCTCAGAATCATCTTGATAGCAACAAGATGTGACATCTTGGGGTTGGCTTGATATCTTGTACATATACATGTAGCAAATATGATATTAGGCCTACTGCCTGTGAGGTACATAAGAGACCCAAGCATAGCTCTATAAAGATGTTAATCTACACACTCCTCCTCAAGATTAGGTCCAAGGGAGTGGTTTCTAGCTGCGGTTGTCTTTGCCACCTTACATCTAGTCATGTTGAATCTTGTAAGTATGTCTTGCATATACTTTGACTGACTTATAAAGATGTCATTGTCAACTTGTTTTATTTGAATTTCTAGAAAGAAATTAAGTTCTCTCATGGCACTCATTTTAAATCTATTCTTCATGAGCTTCTCAAAGCCTTTGTAGAGCTTTGGATTAGTTGACGCAAAGATAATGTCATCTACATAAACTTGAACAAGCATCAAGTCATTCCCTTTTCGTTTGATGAAGAGTGGTCCATCTATAGTGTGTCTCTTGTAGCCATGCTAACAGAGATACTAAGATAGTATCTCATACCAATAAACTTGCAAGCATAATCAGGATGATCTAGGTTTGCAAAGCCAAGTGGTTGTTTGACATACACCTCTTCATCTATCACCCTATATAAAAAAGCACATGTAACATCAAGTTGGTGTTGATACACGTGTTCCTATTTTATGTGCTTAAATGTAAAAGTCGTTCATGTCTTACATATGTGTAATGTGATGATGTAATGAAGTATGATATATGCCTTGATGTTTATTTATCTTTGATTCATATGTATGAACTTCTTATATAGGTTTGAGGCTGTTGTACATAGTTCTTAGTCAATAATGATTAAGTAATGTGTTCAACCTAGTTGGGTGATTATTGTGCTAAAGGACCATACGTATGGACCATACGCATGAATGAATCATACTAATTAACCAGTTGCACGATTGAACCATGAGACTAGATCAGTCGTATGATTGAGGCATAAGATTGACTCAGTCGCACGACTGAACCTTCAGTCGTGTGTATGACTAAATCGCATGAGTCAGTCGCACGACTGAACCATGCTAATTGTTCAGTCGTACGAATGGCAGCTGCAAACCTATAAATACCACTTAATTCATGAAAAAAACACTTGGAGAGATACTTCGAATATACATAAACCCTAGCTGTCTAGAGCGTCCAAAACACCCAATCCAACTTCATAGTTCGATCTTGATCGATTCCTACTCATTCTTAATGTTTAGTTCATTGTTATATCGATCGGGTTATCATTCTCACAGATTGGATCGCCAATCAAATAGGATTCCGCACTATTTGATCTGGTTTCACGTAGAATTCGTTAGTACTTCGTACGTAAACGGTCCCTAACAAGTGGTATCAGAGCCTTGGCTCGTGATTTTGCGATTGGATTCGATTAGTTTTGGTGTTAAAAACCTACATTTTAAATTAAAAGAGTCACCACTTTGCTTCAAAAGGCGTTTTCGACGTTTGCATGCATTAAAGTCTTAGTTTTTCATTATACGGCAGATTAGGGTTCCTGGGAAACTCGTATTTTGTGTCAAAGTGTCAAAATATTCGATTTTACAAACACAACAGCCTTCAGTCGCACGATTGGTTCATTCGTACGATTGAATTCAATCGTATACTCCATCCGCACGACTGAACTCAGTTGTATCCCTCATTCGCACGACTAAACAACTCCAGTCGTTTGATTCCAATCGTCTTGTTCATACGCACGACTGAATCCAGTCGCACGATTGAATTCATTCGCATCCTTGATTCACACGAGTGATCCATACTCATAGCCCATTCTCGCGAGTGAAACTGTCATGCTCTAAAAGTACCAAGTTTAAAGCAATGGAAGACCAATTTGCTACATTTACTGCCGGAAAGGACTCCCGCATCCAGAATCTACTACTTCTGGAGAATGAGATTGGAAATCATAATAAACCGCCAAAGCTATTGACGTTAGATGAATATCCATAGTGGAAACAGCAGTTTGAAATCTATTTAAATGGATTTGACCCAAATCTTTAGACATCCATTGAGACTAGTTATACGGTACCAGACAGCACTAATGGAGTCAAGTTGACTTTAGGAGGAATGAGTGAAGCTTAGAAGATTCTGTTCAATGCTGAAAAGAAAGTATATGCCCTATTGACTCAGTCAATACCTAAGGACATTTTTCATCAAGCTAAAAAGTTATGGGAGGCATTGGAGAAGAGATATGATGGAAACACAAGTCTTAAAGCACTGAAGGCTAAATCTCTCAAAAAGGAATTTGATAATTTCTCTTCAATAGGTTATGAGAACTTGGATGATATTATTGACAGATTCTATCATCTGATGAGTGAGTTGCACACTCATGGTGTGACAACATCTATGGAAGATAAAGTTTCAAGCCTTGCTGATAGTTTGCCTGATAAATGGGATTCATTTGTGTCTAATCTGAGACAAAACGACATTTTTGCTACGTTAGACATAAATGATTTCATCTTGAAGTTAAGGGAGGAAGAACTGCGGATGAAATACAATTCGAAGAAAGGATCCTATGTTCAGAATCCTTCACTTTACAACTCAGTTCCGACTCCAGCTGTTTCAGGAGCACCGTTACAAACAGCATTCGTGTCTAGTTCTTCTACTCCTTCCTAAAACAATGCTTTAGGAACCGAAACGTCAGGGTCATCTAGAACCCAATACATAGTTCCTGAGGCAAATACTACAAAATTGAAGACTGAGAATCTCGGTAATGTCACAGTGAAAGTTGCTAAGGAGCACATGGATCTTCTAGAGGCTGTTGTACAATCTTATGATGGTTTAGTTGCCAGTAAGATTGGAAATTGTCATCTTGCAGATGAGGATTACGAGCAAGTTGATGAAAATGAGCTAGAAAGAATGGACATAATGTGGGCCTTGGCTAGTGCAGTCAGAAGAGCAAAGAAGTTTGTCAAAAAGACGGGGCAAAATCTAGTTGCCACTAAAAATACAACTTTTTGTTTTGACAAAACCAAAGTCACATGTTTCAATTGTGGTGAAAAAGGGCACTTTAAACGTGAATGTGTAAAGCCCAAGAAAACTAGAAATGGAAACCCATTTCCTACATTCAACCATCAAGACAAAGACATGATTGGAACTACTTCTTCAAGTAAAGAGACAAAGGCTCTGACTGCTCAAGGTGA